>JBBPLE010000425.1:13175-29478 GCA_038089675.1 Boletales sp. KT-2023b | reverse complement strand
GTTCTAATAAATCTGCTACACATGAATTCACACAGTGTGATACATGCAGTAAGGACAGCAAGGGAAAGGAAAAAGCACACAACCACAAGGTCCCATCAGACATGTGGCTGCTTGACTCAGGAGCTTCAGCTCACTTCTCACCTGATTGCTCAGACTTCATCGAGTATCAGAAGTTCAACCAGCCCCAATGGGCTTCCACTGCCAATGGCCAATCACCTATCATAGGTAGAGGTACTGTTTTGCTAAGATTTGGCAACCATATATTCCGCCTGTCACCTGTTATGCACATGCCTTCATGTGCAGTTAGACTAGTGTCAATGGGCACCCTCCTGCAGAACACCTGCCTTACACTTCACGCCAGGCCTGAATACCTTACTATCTGGGACCAGTGCTTCAAGGAAGCTTATTTGGAATTCCACAGTCATGGTGGACAAACCATGTATTGGCTTCGTGCCAAACCTGTTTTCCCTGATGATGTGCCCTCCAGCATGTCGTCACTGGCCTCTGAGATCGAATACAAGCTCATGCATTGACATCTTGGACATTTGTCCCCCAATGTCATCAGGCACGCTAAAAAGCACCTGAAGGGTTTTCCTGATGTGAAGATCCCATCCAAAACTGGCCTCTGTCAAGGGTGTCAGCTTGGCAAACAGCCGAATCGTCCATTTCCTCTTAGCAAGATGTGGGCAACCGCTCCCTTTGAGTTGATTCATTCAGACTTGAAGTCCTTTGAGGTCACATCTTACTCAAAATATAAGTATGCAGTCGTCTTTTATGATGACTTTACATCTATGGCCTGGACCACCTTAATAAGGTCCAAGGATCAAACACTCCATGCAACCAAGCAATGGTTCGCATTCATCCAAAATCAGTACAATGCTGTGATAAAACACTGGTGATCTGATGCCAGAGGTGAATACACTTCTGGTGCCTTCCAGGATTTCCTGAAAGACAATGGAGTAAACATCCAACAGTCTGCCCCATATGCACACCAGCAGAATGGGTGTGCAGAATGCCTAATCCATACATTAATGGACAAGGCACAGGCTATGCAGTTACATGCTTGCCTACCCCCCTCATACTGGGAATGGGCTCTGCTTCATGCAACCCACATTTATAACCAGACCCCACAGCTTCAGCTGAAATGGGATACTCCCCTGATATTACTTAAGGGGGAGAAACCATCCGTTGATCACCTTCAGGTATTTGGTTGTGGTGCCTATGTGCACATTTTGGCGGAATGCCATGGCGGAAAGCTACAGCCAAGATCGCAATTGATGATCTACTTGGGCATTGCCCCAGGTAGTGACTCAAACTTCATCTTCATGTCACCAACAAATGTCATTGTTACATCGGCACATGCAATCTTTGATGAGACTCTCTTTCCGAGATGCTCTTGTTCCGCCCCACACTGTCCCCATGCAGGTCCCTAGGAACCAACTCACACCCATGATGAGGTTCCAGAAGTTCTGGTTCTGGCTTCCACTGATTCCGATGAGAGTTCTGAGTCAGAATCTGATTCCGATGAAGAGTCCTCCAAGGATTCTAGGGATTCACCCTCTTCTTCACCATCACCAAGCCTGAGCACATCAAGATCTTCATCTCTGTCTCTCACTCCTCGCACCCAGACACCCAGTCCAGCCCCTCCTCCAGTGACACCTCTGTCACACCGACCACCACCTACTGGTCCCCTGCCTATCCCAAGGCGTAGTGAGCATCTCCATAACCCCCTGACATGCCCCGGAAACATCTTCGGTGAGCACCATCACCCACTTTGGCAGCTCCGGGACCTTGAAAGTGAGTCACGCTGAAAGGACCTTACTGGCGAAGCTGGCCCATCTCAAGTTCCGGATTCAGTTCCAGATTCACCTACAGTCCCTGGTGGACTCCCCCCATCTCCTACTTCTGAGGATGATGTTGACTATCTCACACAGGAAGGGGGAGATGCATTGGTTTCATTCCTTTGCAATCGTGCCATCCTGCATGATTCCACTTTTGGGGCATCCCCAAACTTACACAAGTGGACTTTCCACGACATCCAGAAGCTTCCAAAATTGGAGCAGAAGGATTGGCTTAAAGCCTGTGAAGATCAGCTTCAAATGCTGAAGGACCACAAGGTCTATGAAGTAGTTCCACGCCCACAACACCAAAAGGTGATTAAAAACCATTGGGTCTTTGATCAAAAGTCAAATGGTCATAAAAGAGCCCGCCTGGTAGCCAAAGGCTTTAGCCAGGTTGAAGGGTTAGACTTTGACCAAGTCTTCTCCCCAGTTGTATGTTTTGAGACAGTGCAATGTATGTTTGCCCTCTCAGCCCTGGAAGGATGGCACATTTCTGGGCTTAACATACACTCTGCATACCTCTATGGTAAACTGGAAGAGGAAATCTACATGGAATTTCCTGAGGGGTTCATGCCTCCCAACCAAAAAGGCAAAGTCCTCTGCCTATTGCGCACACTTTATGGACTCAAGCAAGCCAGCTTAGCCTGGTGGAAAGCGCTTGATGCATCCATGGTGGAACTTGGCTTCAAACAGTTAAAAACCAACGCCAGACTTTTCATTTATCACAAAGGCAAAGACATCTGTCTAGCAATAGTCTATGTAGATGATGCCCTCTTCTGCAGCCCTAATAAAATCTTTGTAGACAAGATCAAGGCTGCATTCATGAAGAAGTGGGAATGTCGTGATCTTGGAGAGCCATCCGAATTCCTCCAAATGAACATTCATCGAGAAGGTTATAACATCCGAATCAACCAAAAGGATTACCTCAACAAGGTGCTCGAGCGATGCAGCATGACCAATGCCAAATCCACACCTACCCCACTCCCACAGGGTTATTACCCAGTGAAGAATGATGCACCGGTCCAATATGAATTACAAATGCATTTTCAGACCATGATCGGCTCGTTGCTGTATCTTATGATCAGCACCCATCCAGACATTGCATATGTGGTTACCCAACTAGCATGCATGTCAGCCAACCCATCACAGGAACGTCTTGACAGAGCTCTGTACATCTGCCAGTACCTTATTGGAACCCAGGACTATTCTCTACTCTACAACAGTTCCTCTGGAAAAGGCATTCTTGCCTGTACCAATTCGGATTGGGCGCAGGACGTTAATACTGCACACTCTCAAACTGGCTTCTATCTTAAAATGGCCAATGGTGTGTTTTTGTGGAATTCACACTTACAAAAAACCACTGCTGTCTCTTCCACCGAAGCAGAATATATGGCACTGAGCAATTGCTCGCGTCAATGCATGTGGATCCATGAGATGATGGGTGAGCTCAGCTACAAGCTGAAACCTATCCCCATCTGTGGCAACAATCAGGGTAGTTTATTCATTGCGCAAAACCCTGTGACTGAAAAGCACAACAAATACATCTGAGTGAAATACCATTTCATTCACCATGGTCCACAAACTAGTGGAGCTATTCTATATCCCCGGGACTGACAATCCTGCCAATATGTTCACTAAGAACCTTGGACAAGTCAAGTTCAATGAATTCCACTCCCAGTTCAGACTGGAGTTTAACTCCACCAAGTAAAAGTACTGCCCTCCATTTTAATGCTTTACATATCTACCACATACTTAGCAAGGGGAAGTGTTGAACAGACTCTGTGTTACATACATAGTAATTAGTTCACACATCACATGTATTTACTTTCGGACTCAGCAGAGCTGAGTTCTAATCAATTCTTTACTCAATACCACCATCACCCATTGTAAGTTCCTCAACCAAACCAACCCATGTATGTGAGAGACCTTCCCGTGTATGTAACATGCGTACTTGCAACACTTAGAAAACCTAACCACCAGCCCTGTCATCCAACCACCTACCCCTGCATCATCTGTCCCCACTTCCCCCCCTGGTCTCCCCACTTCTCTACCATTCCCTTCCTCAGTCCCCATCCACATACACCACCTCCACCACCCCAATCATCACATTCTGTTCACCCACATCCTCTCTCAAGAAGCCCCTTGCTCCACCTTAGAACAACACCCAGCTTACCAAATGTCCCCTGAAGTAATCACTGCCATCACAACCTTCAACAAAACTGCATTCCTCATCCAAAACCTCTCAATAACCTACTGATCCTTTGATGTCCTGCTCTGGACCATAGTGGGTCAACTAAAGGAAAAAGCACTGGACAACCTATACCACCTAGGATTTGGCCATTTTATCAAGCATACCCTACCCTATGGCACTATTGCCAAGGTCATTACCACCATCACCCTCAACCTCATTATTGAAGAACAATGTACCTACTTATACAGACGACCATCATTCACTCCCTATGTCCCTCCATCCTTAACAGACTTCCTCATTCCCATCCATCCTTTTCACCACCACCCCATCAAGGACCAAAAGAACATACCCTCTGTTGCCACCAATTTCCAACCCCGCCACATCTCTGCCAGCTTACAAGCTGTGGCCATGCTCATGGACTTATCCAGGCACAATACCACCACCCGCCTTTCCACCCCACATCCAAACACAGGGACCATCCTCTCTGATAGAGGGGCTACCACTAATTGGGATGAGATCCCTGTGCCCCCTCCCACCAATCCCTCTCATTGCAACAGATGTTATTGCCAAGGTCACTGAACCCTTGATTGCAGACAACATCAATGCAACCACTGCCACCACTGTGTGCCTGGTCATATCCATTGATCCTGCCCTAACTGACCATGCCCACAATGCACCAACAATTGGGGAACTGACCCCAATAACATCCCCACCATCAACCACCAAGGCTGTGAAGAATGTGGCTCCCTTCACAGCCATAATTGGGGCTGTACCAATTACTACCATGGATGGCAGGACACATGGGGAGATGAAGACATCATTACCAATGAGGAAGCTACCTTCGATTAGAGCAAATCCAGTGGTTTTGCCATACAAAGGGGGTAATGTTACAATTGGTGATACCCCTCTATCTTTTCTTTCCTTGTTATATAACAACTTGTCTCAATCTTCTTTTGATTCTTTCACTATGTGACACAATAATATTGATCTTCCTTCACGTTCTAGACTTTACCATGTCTATTCATGTCTACTATCTATTTTCACTTAGAGATCCCCATTAGATTTCCTATGCATCTCCACCTGCACAGCCTGCACTATTTATTCTCTCTATTTTCCCATCATCAACCATAGCCTCTGATTGCAGTTCCTTTGCACAGACTTGTATAGCTCTATACTTAGTTAAATGCAGCCTTCTGGCTATCCGTTGACTCACAGTGACTCAGTATGACTAGCACTATATAGTATAAATACTGGCCATTCATGTACAGTAACACTAAGCAATTCCTACCTTAGGTTTCTGCCTTCATCCTCCTAGTCCTCCTCTGAGCCAGTCCCTAAGTTTGGCTTTAGTGCCTCCTCATCATTGTCCTCCATCTTTAGCCACCCAGAATCTCTGTGATCCTTCTGGGAGATCCTTGACATCATCTGACATAACCATGAACCTTCATCCACCAGAATCCCTGACTTTCATCTCTGGAGTCCCTGACTTACATCAGTATGTTATCCCCAGCCCCTGTCCTTGACCTAGGTGATTATCATTAGGTCTACACTTGTTCCTACCCAGGGCAAGTGTAACAGTCAACTGGAGTGGTGGCAGCAATGTGCATTCCATCAATTGCACTGATAGCATCATGAAAATATGGCCAGAATTTCAGTTTGTTGTGGATTTTGGGAGAAATGAATTCTCTGGTCAGAAAGGTGACAAATTTCATGTAGAACAGCACACTAGATAGAATGAAGAAGATCTGTTTGAAATATCTGCTGCATAATCAGTCAGATGCTACATGCAAACACTAGGAACTTACTTGGTGATTGTAATGTTCAATTGTTGAAAACATTCTCCAACATGCCAGAAGATGAGGCCAGTCACACAAGTATAGAGAAAAATTGCAACCTGTTCTTCAAGCATCACATTTCATGAGTCATCAAGCCTGATCAGACACAGTTCCTCAACAAGCTCAAGGAACATTTCCTTCATCAATCTGAGTTCTGTGCAGATGCAATCCAGATGACTGGAGATAAGCTGAAGTATCCACTGATGGCCAGAAAGAGCAGACATATGGTAGGGCATGCAGGTAGTGTTGATTCCAGATAAAACATCAAGTAGGACACATAGCAATGTATTGATGAGAGTGATGATATGGGTGATGTATTTTTTATGGGATCCAATGGCCAAGCTGGGGGTAGAAATGGTACCACCCAGATGCAGGCTGAATGAAGTGAACAATGAGAACATACCAGCTCTAAGACACAACATTGGTGCCATGCTGCCTTGCACTCACTTGCTGATTTGATCTCCACTTGAAACATAAGGTGGTGTACAAACATGAACAAACCTGTTATCGTTAACAAAATGTGTGCTGTACAGGCTCTGATGGCGAACTGGGTTCCGAGGCCGACTCGGAACCCACCCAGGGATCGGCGTTAGTGTGCGTATCCTATTGACTCCTACAGCATCCAGATTGGACGTGTTGGGCGTGTCAGCGTTGCAAGGGCGCACGTTCGTGGTCTGTCGTCATTCGTTGACGAGTATGTTAGACGAGGCGTGCGCGAGTCTATCGATTGGTTGCGTTTGCGCGTCCAGAACAGGCGACAGTGCGTTCAACATAATCTCGTTGACGTTTGCTCGCATATCCTCCGGAGACCTTGGAGAACGAGCGAGGATGGGCTAGCTGACGCCGCGGACGAGCTTTGGGATGCGCGAGATGAGCACTTCTTGGTGGCGACGAAGTTGTCAGGCGCGACGGCGAGCCATTCTTCGAGCTGACGGACGCGGTGGTCGACTACGGTGGAAGTCAGTGAAGACGATTCATTGTCGAGATTTGAGTCAATTATTGTGTTTGCGTGTCGTGTCGTGATAAATGTTGAGCTCGTCGATGCTTGATATCCAAACCACGTGACTCCTACTGGTATGTCTTTGTCCATGTTCAGGCAACTCACCACTGCGGCCACCAAGAAAAAACCACGGAAACCGAGACGACAGCGCAAGACCGGGTTCGCACCAGACGACTGGGGCAAGGACGGTGCGTGCATCGCAAAGATATTCGAGTTCACCTCGAACAGTCCACAGCGCTCGCACCACCACGCACGCGGCCCAGAAAAGACATCGTACCCGCCTCAGACACCTCCACGCGTCCCCTGCCTCCACACCGCATCCCCTACGTCCGCCGCACAGAAGGATACATCACCGATGCCACCCACAACGTCCTCCGTGGTACGTTCACGCGTCGTACACATCATGCTCACCCGAACTCGTCCCAGACGTCGATCCCCCGCGCGAACACAAACCGATCGCACAGCTCGCGCACGGTCTTGACCGCGTCTTGTTCAAGTCCGTCTTCTCCTTTTTTTATTCTCCCCGCGCTCACGTGGTTGCAGTCCGGGCGTGCATTGGCTCCGAGACCCGCGTTCTCGCATTTATAATTTCACGCCCTGGTTGGAATCGATTCCGCCCGTGAACGGCTTTGGCTTCGAGCGCGTATCTGGGTTCGTCAAGAGCTCTATGGACGACGTGCGTCGTTCTCTCGTCTTTGGCCGCCTGTTCACCCCCGTCTAGGACTTGTGGAAGATGGCCAAACAGTACAAACGCCCCTTTGCAGGGTCGACCTCGTCCCTCACCGGTCTCTTGAGTCACTGCTACTTTTTACTCTCGGACGATAAGGACGTGGACACGCGTTCGCTCAGTCGTGCCTTTCTTCACGAGGTGCGTTTACAACTCGACAACGTCGCCGTCTGACCGTGTATGGCAGCCAACGACGTTCACACCTGGCCAACGCATGCCAACCTCTGTCGTACTCAACTACAGGCAAGGCGTCTGGCTCGTCGACGCCGACAAAACAGAAGAATTGGCCGAAAAGAACATCCTCACCTGGATGGTACGTCTCTCCTCTCGAGCACACATCATTGATCATCTTCCTCCAGGGCACGATGCTCGAGAAATTTCTGACCCTCCCCGAAGACGCGTTTAAAAAGCTGTTGCGCTCTGCCCCGGCCGAACCTGATGCAGATACGCGCCGAGAGGCATACCGATACGCGATCGTGGGTCCTTTTGTCGTCCGTCGAACCATATATGTCACGCTATGCAGTCCGATCGGTTCGTCATGCGCTCTCAGCTAGACTGTGTCGACTCGCGGTTGCCCGGTACGGGGGTCTTCGACATCAAGACCCGCGCTGCCGTTCCAATCCGTCTCGACATTCTCAACTACGAGGTACGCCTCGACGGTTCCTGGTCATCACCACCGCCGATTTCCATGCACAGGAAAACTCAGGCTACCTCATCAAGTCGCTCACCGGTCCCCTCGAGAGTTTTGAAAAAGAATACTATGATCTTATCCGAAGCGCTTTTTTAAAATACAGGTGCGTCCGACCACGTCTTCTGGCGTCCGCTGACACACCCAGTTTTCAAGCCCGGATCGGCAACATGGACGGCGTGCTTGTCGCATATCACAACACCGCGCGCATATTTGGCTTTCAATACGTTTCGCTCGAGGAAATGGAGACGCGGTTGTACGGCGCCCCTACCGCGGGCGCGCGTGTCTTTTCTACCTGCGTCGCACTCCTCGAGCGCGTGCTGACCGACGTCGTCGCCCTGTACGGCGAGCGGGTGCGTACCATCCCCCTTTTTTTTTCCTTCCCTGAGCGTGGTATTGACACGGACAGAGCGTGGCCTGTACGTTTGAAACGCGCGAAGGCAGCCGCGAGCTCAACGTGTGGGTCGAGCCCGTCGCGTGGGACGAGGACGTCGAAGGGAAACCCTGCCCGATCACGGCGCTCGACGTGCGCGTGTCGAGTAAGGTGGGGACCAAGGCGGTCTCTGGGTCGAGGGCAGTGATGGATGCGCGACCGTGTACGTGCAGTGCGTGTGGGGGGGGACGAGACTGACCGGTTTTGCAGGGACCGTGCACTGGACGCTGACCGAGTCGGCGCTCGATGCGGATGAGGTGCGGCGTCGACTGGCGGCGGCGAGGGAACGCCAGTTGAGGGCGCTGAGTTTGCCGGCGGGGGTTGGCTCTGTGGAGGAGATGGAGGAGGCGTGGGCGAGGATTGATTTTGGGGGGCGGGGCGAGGGAGAGGGGGCGAAGGGCGACGGTGCGCCGGACTCGGACGCGCGGACCCCGCCGTCGATCAGCTTCCGCGCGCCGGACAAGAATATTCAGTTGCTCCGACAGTTGGCGCTGCAGGGGAGAGAGGAGACGTTGAGAGAGGCGGCCGAGGGGCGGGAAAAGGTGGTGTGGGGGTGTGTGGAGGGTGTGGAAGAGGGTGCGTCGGGAGGTGGGACGTTGCCGGGGGATGTAGACGAGTTGGAGGTAGAGGGTGTGCGAGTGGGTGGAGTGGCAAACAGCTAGATGGATCATCCGGGGCAGGTTTCGTCGCGGCGTCCATGGCAAATGCGAACCGTTTTGGCGCATCGAGACCTGGATCTAATTATAAGTGATATGCTTTTGGTTGATCTGCGTTGGGTGACGTTGCGCCGATCCTACGCGCAGCAATGACGTTTTGGCGCATCGTGCTTTATCTATTTCGCTAGCTCTTCCGGGCACCCCAACAACCATGACCAGGTGTTTCGTCTGTGCGGGTGAGCGGGGGCGAATCCTATGCCAGCCTCGTGCGTGTTTGTGGGAAGTTTGAACCTCAAGCTCTTTGCCGAAGCGCTAAAAAGCGGTAATGTGTACGTCATGTTGACCATCGAGACGCGAACGTTCAGAACCCGGTCAACCGAGGGTTTACACACCATTTCTGGTAGTAATGCAAGCAGGGTCATCTCCGAGAGGTGTGCGCGCACCCATCGCAACTCTATCTGTGCCGGATGGCTGGTCGATGTCGGTCGTGGTTCTCATCCAAGTCGAGTCATCCGCCTGAATGCCACAAGGACGACGATTTGACAAGGGAACGAAGGAGGGGCCTTGAACTTGAAGTACATATATTATGTATGGATGCATGGTAGACCCTACTCGCCAACTTTCTCGACATCCACTGCCAGCGTCCGAGTCGAGCGTGTCAACATCATCTGGTTGGGACGAGGTGAGGCAGTTATGCGCGATTGGCGAGATTCTGATCACGGTGCGTCGTGTGCTTACTACTGCTCCAGATCACTAACCCTGGCGTGTCAGCGGCGTCTGTATGTAGCACAAACCATGGCGGATCGTGCGACATGTTCACGGAGTGGGCACGACACTGCGGAGGCACGATGTTGTCTTGTTGGCGGGACTAACCCGCATACACGCTGGTCCCGGGTCAGCGGTGGGCGAAAGCAACCCGTTGAGTCTCACCAGTACAAAACTGGTGCTGGTCACCGGATCGGCATACCTGCACGGTACACGGTACACGGTATACCCCTCCAGATCGTCGACATGGGCGAGACGGCGATCGACCCCCTCCCACCCTCCCCCCAGACGGCTGCGGCCAAGGGATCCGACACGGCGACAGCGCTGCCGAGCGGTTTTCCTGATCAGTGACGCCGTTTTTGGGGCCGCTGCGCTCCGACCGACCGTCGACGCCGCAGTGTCACGGTTGCGATGCGCCTGCAAGCGTACAATATTTAGCCGCACACAAACGTCCAGGTTCGCTCTGCAGGGACCGCCGAGTGTGACGCGTTGACGTCCGACCGCGCGCTCGCGGCGAGCTTGTTCCGGTCGGTTTCTGCGCAAGCCTAAGCGAGGGCGGAGTCCGTGCGGCACCGATCTGCATCACCATGAACCCAGCGTCGTGTGCGGATCAGGGTCACCTTCCATGGTATGCCTGATGACGCTTCTGGCTCCTCGCAGAAAGGTCAGTAATGCGGTCACGTCCGAATCCATGCGTATGGTGAGCAAGTGGAACGGAGGGTCTGGTACGCATATATAACGCGTGTATTCTACATAATCTCGTGTTTAATCCATTCATTTGGGAATTTGTTGGTATGGGCTATGAAACTGTAGTACTTTGCCAACCGGGACGTTATTATTTGTTGACTTTTTCTCTCTCTCAGTGCATGACACTTTCCCATCCAACTATTGCAGCCCTGTAGACAGGCGTACCGGGAGATGGAATTCAGGAATCCTTGCTAAAGGAAGAAGTGCTGCACGGGTCGCTACAGCACCCGATTTATTCAGCAAGGCTCATGCCGGCAAGGCCAACTCTAGCCCTCACTGTATTTTTTTCATGTTCGATCACCACCCCTCCATCCAACGTGCAGAGTCTGACTATAACCGCGTTTCGATTTTCTCATCCTGAAGGGTGGCTCTCCTTGCCCCTGAAGAGGCAGTGCTGGATGGGAACAGTCAAGCATATATGATGCAGCCCTGGGCGGGAAACCTGCCTGGACGCTGGCTCCGAGTCGACATACTCACATCTCTCACCTTGATCAAGTTGTTACGCAAAATCCCGTCGGGTTACTTTTAATACTGAATCTGGCGTGTCACGCCCGCAGCGACATCATAGCAGTCATCACATCCTGTGCGAATAACAATACTGAGAGTAAAAGTATGCTGTTCACACAACCCACAATCCATTAGATTTTCAAATAACAAGCAAAGCAAACCACACACATTACTTACCTCAAAGAGGATGAGAAATTTGATAGAAACCTCACATTGGTTGAATCCGAGAAAATGGTGAATCAAACCATCATTTGTTTCAAAATACTGCAGGAGGTTAGGATGCACAAGGACTCGTCAGCGTCATATTGAAAATACAATAAAACGACGCTCACAGTCGTGTTTGTTGTCTTGAACTTGAACCGCGTCAACCCTTGGTGATGAAAACATGAGCGCCTTTTCTTCTTCATGGCTCAACTGCAATGATGCGAACGCAGGGATGGCCAACCAAGGTGGCTGAATGACATCTATCAAGTAACTACTGCAGATCAGTATTCGCCTCTAGTTTCATGCAGTGAGTTCACTAGAGGCGCAAATCAGGACTGCTTTCAATGGCTGCATGTCACACTCTTGGCCATAGTTGAAGGATGACGGAGATAACCTCGTTGCCAATGTTGATGTAATATTTTGCGCTAGCAAAAGTATGGTGATAGTGATCCTTCGCTGTGAGACTGGTCTTATGAACGAACCCGGGAACGATGAGCGCAACTCGGACGGAGGTGAGAAAGTTGTGAGCTCGGATGGGACGTCGCTACAGCCTGTAGATTGGTTTTTGTTAGCGTGCTACTGTAGTCCAAAGAAAAATACCACCTCGAAGGGACTGAAGGCAGAGTGTATTGTAAATGCAGTACCGTTGGGATCGACTGCAGCGAATCAGTATGGCATGCGGCTGGTCTGCGGACCGGGCCATGTCTTGTCGTCAATCCAGGCTGCCAGGTACAATCCATACCTTGATTGAATGACCGTTCCTCCATTGGTCGGATGAATCACGAGTACACTGGCGGTGGACAAGATCCGAATCGTAAGCAAGGTAGATCTTGTGCTTCTGTAGAAGTACTTTCGAACAAACCTCTGTCTAATGAACTCGTCTTACATGGATACAGTGGCGGTCTGCATGTATAAATGGTTGGAAGGTGGACCGGAGGGGTTAACGTACCAAATATAGAAGTGGCACGTTAATTATGACCTCACGTGCTTCTCAAGTGGTCTGACTTGCCTTTAACAACTGCTTTTTGCAGAACAATGCCAGCCCAGCAAAAGGACGTATACCTCGTTATTGGCGGGAGCGGCTTCGTCGGTAGACACATCGTCGAACAGCTCGTCGCCCGTGCCGACGTCGTGTCTGTCTTTGACATCGTCCAGAGACATGACGACGTTCCTTTCTACTCTGGAGACATCACCGATGAACGGGACGTCCTCGACGCCATCCGCAAAGCGAGTTTTTATTCACATTGACCTTTCGTGCACAAATAATGACTTTTTGACGCGCAGTCTGGTACCACCTGCGTCATACACACCGCTTCGCCTCAACATGGTGCTAAGGATCCCTCAATTTACTACAAAGTCAACGTCGATGGCACTCAGGCCGTAATAAACGCCGCTGTCGCTGCTGGTGTTCGAAAACTAGTTTACACTAGCTCAGCGGGTGTTGTATTCGATGGCAAAGATGTCGTCAATCTTGACGAACGCGCACCCTACCCTACAAAGCCGTTCGATTCTTACAACGATTCGAAGGCCAAAGGAGAGGCTCTCGTCCTCGAGGCGAATGGTAAAGGTGGTCTTTTGACCGTCGCACTACGACCCGCTGGTATTTTTGGGCAAGTTTTCCTGTTTTGCCTCTATTCCTTTTGAGCGCTCATATGTGGAACACAATTCCTTTCCAGTCCTGGGGATCGTCAGCTGATGCCTGGTCTATACCAAGCATATCAACGGGGCCAAACCCACTTTCAAGTCGGGGACAACAACAACCTCTTTGATTATACCTACGTCGGTAATATCGCCCAAGCGCACCTCCTTGCAGCCGACAAGCTCGTCGAACCGACTTCTTCGGACAGCTCGTCGACAGACTCCCTCACCACAGATGCCACCCTTGTGGAATCTGCCATTCGTTCCTCCCTCCACAAATCACTCCCGCCCGTCTCGGCCACGCTCGGCTTCCGACGCGTCCCCACCTGCAAGTCACGTCCACTTGGTCCATACGTTACCCCTCCGCCGGATGCCACCACCATCGAATCCACCTTCAATGCACCTCACGACCCCTTCAAACCAATGCATGTCATCATCCGGAACCGATTTGACCAATTCTCGGATAACGCGCTCGACGCTGCTACCACCAACCCGCTTCAAGTCGCTGGTCAAGTCTTTTTCATTACCAACGGCGAACCAGTCTATTTCTGGGACTTTATGCGTTTCATCTGGTTGGCGCTCGATCCACCGACGGAGGAGGGGCGGAAACGCGCGACGAAACGCGCGTGGGTGATCCCAAGACAGTTTGGGATGGTGTTGGGGTATCTGGCGGAGACGTGGGCGTCGTTGATTGGGAAAGAACCTGGTTTCACGCGGTACCGGGTGGGGTATAGTTGTGCGAAGCGTTACCACAACATCGAAAAAGCTCGACGACTGCTTGGGTATGAGCCTCAGGTGGGCCTTGAAGAGGGTGTACGGCGGATGGTCGAGGTACGTGCGCGTGTGGGTCTACTTGTCGAGTGTTACTGACAAATGCTTGGGTTGTAGTGGTTCAAGGCGGAAAACGGTATTGCGTAGAACAGATTGGGACTTTCTTTCCAGGTGGTGGTGTAGCTAAGACATGGACCCACGTTGTCGTACATATACCTCCGTTCCTTTTATTACGTTGTCGTATCTTATACCATACACCGTTCGTCGCTCATCGACATCGATAGATGACACTGTCACTGACGTGGGTGTGTGAAACCAGCTGCAGGATTCTCAGAAGTCCAACCAACGGCTCAAGCCGTATGTTCCCAGCACGGACTCACAATGTCACAACCGGTACTTGCGACAGGGCTATCCTATGAGCAACAACATGGACCATGCAGTCCTGCAGTGACTTCAAGTCCGTGTCCAACAGAACCCTTGCGACAGCTCAACGTCGTTCTTCAAGTCAGTCGTGCTTTATCAACAACTCGAAGGATCAGACTTGCAAGCCTTTCCTCCCTCTCATGGCGCTTCGGCCCATTTTCCAGAACAGTCACATACCCGCGACCGCACCACGAACTGATACTGTCGGACGGCTGGAGGTTGGAGGTTGAACGTGCTTTGCCTCGTCTAAAATAGACATTAATCCGTCTTGCTGGTCTCCAGCATCTGAGAGTCGACCCGCCCGATTTTCTTGGACCACTACTTCCTACCAAGTGCTTTGAAAGGACGTTGATCGGAGACAATGGGCACGACGCTTCGGATATTCCCAGAAGCAATTTCCGCAGAATCGGAACAGACTTTCAAGGAAGGTTTTAGGCGGGAGTTGGAGGATGACTATCGCCAGCATGATCTCAGAACGGCAAACGATGTGTTGTCGAGGAGATATGGGGTGAGTTCGCTGTATTCCAGAATGTGAAAAAATCGGCACGATCTCTGGCTTCCTGGCCATGGCATACTCCAGGTGTCACAAACGAGCCGGGTTCTTGAATACAAACATGTACGCAGCTCTGGAACAATCGAACGACCTCACGTCAAAATGTTTGTGGTGTCCGATGATGGCAGAAATCGGTGCAGCTAGTCTCTGTCTCCTCAAGGTTTTCCCGGACCAGTCTAAATTGCAGATCAGAAGGCAGTCTGTAGCAAGTACCTCATGAGCGCGGTGTTCATCCTGCTGATTTTGCCCAGGCTGCTGAGGTGTGCCAGTACTGATGCTTCTTTCGGGTTTAAACGATCTTTCCTAGCGACGTGCACGCACGCGGAGAGCGGACTTGACGTGGCTAAATGGCGAGCGACCGGTAGAAAGCTCGCGATGTGCGTCGCCAAACGTAAATTTGAAGATACCTCCGAATCACGCCGATGTTATCTACCAAACTTGTCTTGGTGGAAGAGTGCTCTCTCATCTCGACGCCAACCACCCCGCTTGCGGCAGAATAGCAAACTGCGGGCTTCGCTCCTAACGTCGATGCTTTCCGGCCAGCATGTCAATGCAATCAACCATCAACTTAAACGGGAACACGTGGTATGTTTAGGTTGACGACGACCATTGTTCTCCGAGCTACTGCTTATGGTAGAGTCTGATCCAACGTCACTCTAGAAGTTACCCCGGCGCTGTCGGGTAAGAGGCTTGGACCATCTTTGCTTTTAGATTTCAAGGATAAGTGGTCGTCTATTTGAGGCGTATGACAATATACAGCAATCAGGTCACATCTTTACCAGAGCCCTCCAGAGAAATTCATCTTTCACCGCTATTCCAAATGCGACGATTTGACCTCATCCGAGAGGTGTGAGATTTGGCAGACATTTCTATATGCAAGTGGAACACCATCCATGGGAGCCACCTGCAGACATCGTCACGCCTTCTATCCGGGTCCCATTCGTCGAGTCCTGAACTTAGGATGGCTTGAAAGCTAGTTATAAAAGCCACCGACTACCGGGGCGCGTATCCATTCTTACATTGCACTCTTCCCAGCACTTCGTTTCCCACTAATCGATATCAATGTCTGGCATCGAAGGTGAGCTGTCGTCCTACATAACTTGGCCCCGCTTGCTGACGAGGTATCATCTTTGAGTGGTATCCCACTGGACTGATCTCCATGCATGGCCGCGCAACGCAGACACGACGCAATCCATCGTGGTTGTCAAGGAAGTCCATCCCGCTAGCAATGTATTCACATCCCGTTCTGCGTTCGAGGACTCTGAGGTGATGCTACGCGTCTTTTCGCGAGCTTCGCTTGTGTGCTAACATCACGTCGACACCA
>JBBPLE010000424.1:0-29656 GCA_038089675.1 Boletales sp. KT-2023b | reverse complement strand
CTACACTTCAAGGTAAGTGTTTAGTAAAATCATACTGCTAGTATTGTACCATTCTGCTTATTCATTTCTATTAGATTCACCTGTGAAAGGTGGTGGAGGATATGGTGATGCCATGATGCATAAAATTGTTCAAGCCCACAGAGAAAGAGAAAAACATGGTAAAAATGCTCATCAAGAACTAAAGAACTATCTAGAGAGTCCCTTGGAAGAAGTGGCAGATAGAGTCAAGTGGTGGGGGGTGAGTGCATATCATATTGTTAGTGTTTAAATTGTACTCATATATTTTAGTATCACTCCACCCAATATCCAGTCTTGTCAAGAATAGCTCAGGACTATTTGGCTATTCAAGGATTTTCTACTGCCTCTGAGTGGGCTTTCTCTCAGGGTGGACTGACAGTAACTTTGCTACGCAATAGTCTCCATCCTGATGTGGTGGAAGCCCTGCAAATATTGAAAAACAGCTATAAAAGTGGAGATTTGGCAGCTGAGATTGAGGCTTTGCAATGGGAGGTGAAATCCTGGACTGTAGATATTGAGTAGTAGATCAACTCCAGAAATTTCATTATATTTTCAAAATTGGTTAAAGATTCAAGGTTTGAACTGGTTCTGAACCTGAACTGAACCTAGTAGAACTGGTTCATCAGGTTCAGTTCAGGTTCAGGTTCAGGTTCAGGTTCAGTACAATAGTAGTAGGTTCAGGTTCAGGTTCGGCTCAGAGGAGCCCTGAACTGAACTGAACTTTGGCAGCCCTAGTGAGCTGGATAACAAAGTATGTGGATGGCATGTGTTCTTGCATAGTCTAAAAAGTCTTTTGTATAATGAGAATTATGGCCATCAACAAGAAGAAGCCTAGCATGTCCATTAGCTTTTGTATGTGTTTTCTTGTCAAAATCTTCAATCCACAGTCATCCAATGACACCATCTGTCCAGCCTTTCTCCAAGTGTGCTATCCTGGGTCAAAGTAAGTTCTACATCAATGTGCCCCAGTTTGTTCAACTCATGAAGCTTGCACAGTATTTCCTTGATGCCATGATGTGCTGAAGGTTTTCCCTTTATCAATTACAGCAGGAGGAATCTCATCACCATTTGCACAGATTGTAACCATTACAGTGATGTTTTCCTGATTACCATCACATTGCTGATATTGCATATTCTTTCCAGTTGCACCAATGACTTGCTGTGTTTGACCAGCACCTGGCTGGAATCCAGTTTCATCGGCTGCCCAGGTACAATCCCTTTCAATCTGATGTGTTTGTATGGTATTGCCAAGTAGGTCAAACCAAGCTTTGTTGGTATGTTCATTGACAGCACAGCCATGAGCAGAGTCAAGTGAGACACTCCAGAACTGCTTTAAGTGAGCATGATGTCACTCAATGAAATGGTCTGTCCAATTCTTGCCAACACCTGATTGCAGAAAATCTTTCTGCTGTAATGCATGCAATAAATTGTTGACATGAAGCTTTAGTGATGTATGAGTGAGAGGGAAACCATGTGCCGCATAGTCAAGGGTGAAGGTGACAATCTGCTCCTCTTCTTCCAGTGTAAGCCATGAATTATGTTCCATGTTGAATTGCTGACAACTGCCTTTGCCTTCCAGTCTCCTCTGTACCATATCATGGCTGACAATAATATTACTGTATCCAGCTTTTTGATGCCATTCTGCCTCAATGATATAACATATTTCCCGTCTGCTTCACCTTTCCTGTTTGGGTTTTTTTTGTTCTTCTTGGACCATTCTGGTGGCTTCAGTAACTGCTTTTTCCTGTTGCTTGGATTGAGTTTGCTTTTGCTTGGCTTTTGACTTTGCTCAACTGGCCATTGGATTGGATGCAAAGGTTACATTGCTATTTGGCAGTCTGGTTGACAGGCAACAATTCTTCTGCTCAAGTCAGAGCCAAACTATAATAAGATATTTGGTAATTGATAAGATGTGATAAGCAAATTAAATGCTCATCTCTTCGGCATGTCAATGGCAAGAGGTTTCCTGTCCATATCAACAGATTACTGTCTTGATGGAGTTATGAACTATCCTATGCAAGTGATATATACATTTCCAGAGCCCAAAACAGCTTCTGGCAACTGACACACACTAAATCATGCAATTTCTCACATAAAATGGATGGTAGCTAAGAAACCATGCAGGATTTATACACATGCTTGTAGAGACAATTCACGATAGCAGCTCTCTTTGTGAGATAAGACCAATTGTAGCAAGAAATACATATGATTTAAGTCAATATATGGGATTGACGCAAGTGACGGTGGGTGACGCAAGTGCCGGTGAATCACTGTATGCACGGAAGGGCCTTAGCGGGATGTGGTCAGAGCTAGATAATTTTACGTACGGTGCCATCGTTGACACCTGAGGAGTTCCTGAAATTCTTGATCGACACATCCTTGAACTCGAGCGTGGACGTGTTGCAGTACTAGGAAAATGATGAGTGTGAGTTTTTTCATCGCATGCCAGCGTCCATACCTGTGTCACGGTGGCATTTTGTCCGGAGTATACCATCAGACTGTGATTTCATTTTAACCTGCCATCTGTGTCGGCGGAAATCACCAGCTGAGAACGTATAAGGTAGGCTGGCGTCTTGGAACGCAAAATTTTGCAGCGTAATATTGTTCACCAGGCCATTGCCCCCTCCACCCCCATTGGGAGTCGGACTACCGAGCGGAACATCAAGTAAGCCGCCACCATGGGGTTCATATTTGCCACGTGGGCTGGAAACACAGATACATCAATTACAATAACGCTCTCAACATAGTCAACCCTGTCAGAGTACTGGGGGGTGTATTCAACAGTTCATAGAGCAGCATCCGGAAGGGTAGGGCCATACCTGTCCCAGCGATCCAAACGAAACTCCATTAGTATCACCGTAGCAAGTCACGTTGCTAATAAAAACGTCAGTAGAATTTCTGTGAAAAGCAGTGCCAATTCACTCAGCCATGGAAGGTCGAAAAGTTATTTTTTACCCTTTCAGAGCAATGCAATCATCCCCATTTTGGACTACCCAATTCTTGATCGTAATATGATCACTTCTGTACGTATCAATACCATCAGTATTAATAGCCCAGCCTAAGTACAATCTACATCAGACATCAGACACAACCACACGCGCGAAAATTGTGTAACTTAGATATATTTCACATGGATGTCACAGCGAGAGCAGCACAAGAAAAAGATACAACGTAGTACCAGATCATCAAAAAAGCCGTCATAACCCATCCTACATGATCGTACAATTCCACCCCTTACCCCCTTGTTCTGCCCTCCGCCTCTCCTCCGCTTCCCTACGCATACGCTGCTCCCTCTGCTCTCTCATCCGTCTCTCTCGCTCGTCCCACTCTCGTCTCAGTCTTTCTTGCGCCTCTCTTTCCACCCTCAGCCTTTCCTGCACCTCTCTTTCTCGTCTCCGTCTTTCCAGATCCTCCCGAGTCTGCTGTAAGAGTCTTTCTCGTGCTCGCTGCTGTTCCTGTTCCCACATGAGGTATGCGTTGTTTGCGTTTGCGTTTGCGTTTACATTCGCATTCTGAGCCGCAGCGGCCCGACGCAACTCCACCTGCCGAAGCAGCTCCCGCTGTTCTTCCATATCGACCGGAGGGCCGGCATAAACAACCGGCTGTGGCACAGCCGGCGCGTTGTCATAGTACGTCCCATGGGCGTCCTGCATGTGCGGATAAATCGCCTCGCGTGAAAACACGCCCATACATCGCCAACAAATGTGTGCACCGCATCTGGCCAGAGAAAAGTCAGTTGGGACAGACGACAGCATTAAAATAAAAAGCAGTGCCGTACTTGCAGGACATGTGATTGCATCCGTCCACCTTCTCGATCAGCACATTGCACCGGGGGCATTTCTTTACGCGTCCGCCTTGCGAGGCGATCCAGGCATCGTTGAGGCGTTCATGCTCCGCAGACTCCTGTCGTGCTTTCATCTCGGCACAAGAAAAACCATCGTGCCCGTCTTCGTGACATCCATTACACAAAGCAGAAAAACAGGACGGACATTGGAGCGTTTGGGGTGTAGTACCTGCTTGGGCAGCACGATAGAGCTGCGTACAGTCTGGCGTTTTGCAGGGCTTCAGTTCCTCGGGGTGTTTCCCAATATACGCATCGAAGGCGGCTTCTAGCAACCGATTAAACGATGCCGGGGGTAGGAATTGCTGAATCGTTGGAATTGCGATCGGCACACGACACCGAGCTTCATCTCCAAGGCAGGTTAGGGGGAATTGATCAGATTCGAAAGCCGACAATAGAAAATGGCGCAGACATGCAACACAGTACGTGTGACCACACCCCAGCTGGTGCGGAGAAGAAACGTTGTCGTAACAAATTGGGCATATTTGGTCACCCTGGGCGGCGCTAGGGGGACTACCATCGCTCTTGTGAGATAGCGTGATAAGGCGATCTAGCGTATGCCGCGCATCTTCGCCACCTGAAACAGTGAGTTTTCTGGTAGACATGGCGAACCGGACGTTGTCCTCTCCGAGGGTCTCTTTCAGCTGTTGGATCCCTTCTCTGACAAAGAACCCCACCGAGTGCCGCGCAATTGTGACGGTATAGTCCAACGAAGCAAGCCTTTCGAGTTCTTCCTTGATGAACTCGCGAGCACGATCAACAGCACCTGGCGCCCCATAGACCTTCAAGGTCTGCCGTTTCCAATCGGCACGCAGGTAAGCACCAGTTTCTGCATGCACGCGGGGAACGAACGGATTATTTGGAAAGCCAAATGACCGATGCCAGCCTTCCACCTTGTCCCCCCTCGCCAGATTCTCGACCCTCACTTTCAAGGCACCCGTCGCCTCCTTGACTGAACCAGAGAGCTGAACGCGAACGGCGTTCCCCAATTCACGAATGTTGAGCGTGCAAGCTTTCTTATCCTTGATGGAGCTCAAAAGGGAGTTCCACTGTACTCTTTGGGCGTTGTACTGCTCCATGGGAACAACAAGCGTAAAATGCATTGGGTCGGGAAGGCGGAGCCAAACAGGTTGGTGACCATATCGTTTATCCGAGAGATGCGTATAGGCAATATGAGCTTCATCCCAGGAAGAAAAATGTGCACGTGCAGAGACGATGCCCTCCATGGTACACGTCCCAGGCGGGCCGTCGAAACTCTTCATTCCTCCTGGAACTGCCCGTCCGATATCTTCCCGAACCAGCCTAGCAATTTCCCCGACGGAGTAGGTGATGCCAAAGGCGCCACCAGGGAGCAGTCGCTTAACGAAAACCGAACCTGTGAATTCCCTCACATCTGCATCGGTAACGTCGGATGGAAGGTTGTTAATCTTGATTGCATTGAGTCGTAGATTAGGTATGTAACGACCACGGGGCTGGGTGTTCATCTCGACTTTGAGACGTCGACTACCATATATGGAGCGGTCAAATTCTCTGACTTTGGCGTTGGCCGTCTCAACGTCGACGTACTCCGCGACGTAGCGCGCGGAGGGGGCGCGCCAAGATATAGTCAGGATTTCCGAACTTTGGTTCGTCGTCGCGCTCATGCCCTCGAGGGAGTTGGTAGAGGACATTTCGACCATCAGCGTTTCTTCCTGATATTCGGTACCATCCAGACCCGAGGAAAGTGCTCTTCCAGAAGCAGCATCTGTCACGATGTGTGCCTCGGGACGGTTCGACCTCTTCTTGATGACCAAGTGAAAACGATGAAGGTCCACGCCTTGACCGATCAACAAAGCGAGGATATCATCCTCTTTTATGTCAGAAGGAAGGTTTGTGATGCGCAACGTGCACGTTTCGAAACCTGTGATCAAACTGGGAACGTCGAGCCCCGCGCTAAACGTCACGATAGACCCATCAACGACTTGGCTGATCGTTTTGGCCGCTTCCTCTCTTGCAATTATGTTTGCGCGTTCGCGAGCAGCGGCTGCTGCTTGGGCCTGTTGTTCTCGAACGCGTTCCTCTTCTTGATGCCTTTGCAAAGCAAGAGCTGCTTCAGCTGCAGCGATGGAGGAGTCTTCCACCTGCACTGGAGATGAAGGCACAGTCACTTTCTGCTTTTGCTTCTGTTTGTGCGACCTCGAGGGTTCAAATCCCGGTTTCGGTACCTATCGAGCCCATGACACGTGTTCCTGTTTCAGGCACAAAGGGAAAACCAACCTTGATATCATGACTAAACCAACACTTGGTCCCTTTGGTACAAGTCCCAGTCTTCCAAGCACGGCAAGGAATCTCCCCACGCTTGGGTCTGGGACGGGCATCAGAGGAGTCGTGGCGAGACGGCTGGTCCGAAAAGGTGGCGTTGTGGTCTTGGGGGTGGCACTGTTCACAGCCCCGTTCAGTACCCCGCACCACCCGATGCAATGAACCGAATTCGACCGACGTACTGTTTGATCCAAGGGCGTATGAGTCCCAACGACCTGGGAAGGCTGTCAAATACCAATGTTAGGCGCTTACCGGGCCAATAGAGAGCCCGCATTCACCTGCGCCGCAACAACCACATCATGGCTGAACTTGCACCTGTCTCCAAATCGACAATACCCTTGTCCTTGAGCATACAGACGACACGGGGTCGGCTTGCGATGGCGCGCGAGTGGGGTAGAAGCACTCATTGTAGGTGAGTTAAGAGAACGTGGTGAATGTGACCCAGATGCTTATATGGCAACTGTGGGTACAATGACGGACCGAATTCCTCATTAGAAGCATTGAAAACGACCCTTTTTGCACAGCATCGCATCGCATCGACCTCTACAGCAATGCTGTAGACTTTGCTGCGGTTGCCTGAGCACTTGGACCCACATCGTTACGGCTGTCCATGCAAATTCTGTGCATGAAAAAACGTTCCTCCGGGGCAACAGGATGTTGGTTAGGTCGGAAGTGAACTCGTCGAATTCAACCAAGGATGGTCCAATCAGAATCCCATAAATCATGTGATAATTGTCATTGTTAGTCTCAGTGAATGACAGTGCCATATTCATCCATCTACACGTACTCAATGCCTGCCACCTCCTTGCGTCTGATGTGAGTTTAGAAGCCAACAGAGTCGGAGTCGGTTCATGTAAAGTGTCATCATACATTGGGCATCGTGATATTACCGCGTTAGTGTTCCCTCGAGCCTACTACAGTCACCATCAGCCAAATGTCCTTTAGAGAAGCAGACACCTTTTGACGCAAAGAATGTGGCCACATTGGGCCCACATCCCAATGCGGGAGACATGCGGAAGACGTTTACAACTTTACAAGGTGCTCCCAAGATGTGTAGTAGATCGGGACCACTGCCCGGACCAGGTTATTGTATCTCAATCGTACAAATACCATCAACTAAATCATCCAGCGATACTTCCTCACTAATTTGAGTCATGATCAAACTGTCTGCCGCGACCCGTTTATACTCCACATCTGCAACTGACGCAAACAAGAGTGCCCCAAATGGTTGCTTGAGACTCACGAGGAGCCGCAACGCACGGGTGGTTTTGTCAACTGCAGCTCCACCCCGGACATTCCCTTGGGCAAACAGAGGGCGAATCCATGGGTGGAAAACAGAGATCCTCCATTCCCGTCAAGTCCTCTGTCGTCGCGATCTCTATGTCCCCGAACGTGGATGTTTCTCCACGATAGATAAACGAGTGGATGCCACTGCCCAAGAATGTTTCCGAGGTCAGTACAAGCTTTGTGATCAACGAGGAAATGCCAGGAAGTTTCAGCCGACCAGAAACGAGTGATGGGGAAGGAAGATCATTGAGCCGCTTATAAAGCTCCATGATGAGGTTGGAATCAGGTAAGGATGAACGTGATTCCATGACAATGGTGTCCATGTCAGACTTCCCGATCGACGCCGGGATGTGTGGCGGAATGAGTGAGTCGTAGACAGCGAGGTCTCTCGGCAAGCAGCTATTGTATTCGCCGGAGGTCCCCGTCCAAGCTAGGACCGTAACGTCACCTGAGCCCGTCAAGACGTGTTCCAAGAAACGGCCGACTGCAAGAAAGCGCTCCCCGTACATGACCGGGATGACCACACGAAAGATCCCGAATAGTGAGTATGCAGCATCTTCCACGAGCGTCGTTTTGCGCCTGGAAGCCAGAAAAAGCTTCTCGCGCACCCTATCTTTTCCTGGTTGGAGCGCAGTTGTTTCCAATTCAGAACATCCTGCGGCTTGCTGCATCTCGGACACAATTCCAGGCCACTCTTTGTGGTTAGACAGTGTCAGGCCGAGGTATGGCTCCCACTCCTTGGTGTAAAACCTGACAACCTTCGCAGCAACATATTCTTGGTATGTCCAAGCCCTAGTATTCCAGATGCTCTCACGGAGGTTGCCAGGGACCTGGGACTCCGACGAAACATCGTAGAGATAGATAACGGTGAGGGACGAGCCACGATACCACGTGAACATGGCCACCAATGACTCCTGCAGTATCACGTTGTCCCGTTTGTCGATACAGCATGTGTCACTCCATGCCCACCGAAATCCAAGGCGACGTACGAGTAAACAGAACATTTGTAGCTTGACATTTCCAGAAGATGTTTTTAGGTCGAAGACCGAGATGTTCTCAACGTGCTGAAGAAGAGGCTCCGCATCCTCCCATTTGTGTGAAAACATCACGTATCGATAGAATTCCTTCACCATCGCTCGTATGCGACCTTCGTCCAGCTTTGTAGTCATTGTCGATAAAAGTTCATATACCGGCAACGCCTCAAAAGCTTTTGCTTGATCCTGTTTGTCATAGAGATGCCCAGTTTCAATGTTGATTAGTAACCGCGGCATGGGCTCGATGGTGACCTTGACAGTCCTTTGAATTGCGTTTCTAGTGGCGACATACTGAGAGTGGAATTCTATCATTAAATTTCAACTTTGGAAATCGGAGCATTATGGAGAAAATGACATACTGCGAATCTCTGGGCGAGGGGACTCCTCTATCTTCAAGAGCATCGTTTCGAATGTTTCAACTGCTTCTCCATGTCGTCTCGCTCCATGCAGTGCGGCATGCTTCATTTCATAGCCTCGATGATACGAGTGGTCGGTATTGATGACCTACGCTGCGTCAACTATGCAGACCATAATAGTAAGACACAAATGTACTTTGTCTGCATCGCTCAGTGCCTTGTCCCACGATTGCATCAACAAGTGCGCTTTACTCCGCTCAATGAGGATATCCACGGGATTTACCGGGTCGAGCGTCAAGATTGCCGTCAAGTGTTCAGCAACTTTGCTGTAGCTTCCTGAGTCCATCCCAACATTTGCGAGCTTCTGTAGTTTCTCTCTACAGCGAAATTGAAAATCTGTTGCGACGTTCAGCCAATCCATCGCTGATTCCTCAAGGAACCCTCACCAAGTTCCCATCTCTTTCGTTCATCATGAAAACTTGTATACTCCAGTAGTTCGCTTCCCATCTGTTGGAAGCACGCGATTGCCTCCGTGAAGCGATCGTTCCCTTCTAAAACGTCGCAAAATGTGCGGAAAATGTCGAATTTAGAGAGTTTGAACTGGTCAAAAGGAATATGTTGATGTATGGTTTCGCACTCTCGCGCAAAGCGTACCTCGGCGGCGGCAGCCAATGCGACATCGACCGAGTCATGAAGAAGCACTGTTCTTGCCCATTTAGATAGTATACTGGTCAGAGCAGAGTGACCCAGAGATAGCGCAGTGGAGTACGCTTTGATGGCATCACGATATTTGTAGTCGCGTAATGCTTCATCGCCATTTTCTTCCAGTATTGAGACGCAGTGCTGAATAAATCCTGAGAGTATGCGTTTAAACACTGACCCTCTTCTGATGTCCAGCGCTGAAGCTCACCTGTAAGCCAGGTGATGACTAAATCACCGGCTCTCCCGTCTTCATTGGCATTATCCAAAATCTCGACGAGGGTCTCTACACTGTCACTCATGCGATCTTGAAGGTAAAAGGCTATGCGAGTTCGTTAGGGTGATTTATACTGCACGACAAAGTCGCGCTCACATTTTTGTGGTAGTGCCCTTGCGCCAAGTTTGAGTCCACCTTTTCGGACTACAGGTGTTTTTGCCTTGTTCCTCATGCGGCTTAGACTATCAGCCAAATGCGGTGCCAATTCCAACGGATTTTCCTCTCCTAATATATCTCAGTGGATTGTACAGTATATGTGCAGATCTTTTCAAATGTACCGAGAACGTCGAGACACAACAAGCTCATACGAGCATTGTGGCAATTGCCGGCTTCAAGTTTCTTCACCAAAATTTCAATGATGCCAAGCTGGAGAACATGTCGTCTTAGATCAACTGTGCCAACCTACCATCAGTACAGGGTTCAGTGCAAGATTTTAAAATGATTACAAGATGACATGAGTCCACGGAAGACCTCACAGCCTTCCACCTGACCAATCATATCATCAAACCAGCCTTTTGCAAGCATGGCAATGATATGCCTTGCTACATGCAGGAAATGATCAGGTGTCAGCATATCTTGTTTGATTGTTATCCAAGTTGGTCAACATACACACAATGAACCAGGCTCACCATGACTCAGACACATCCTCAGTGCATAAGCCGCCAGCAGCGAGGTGGCCTGCTGCTCCAATTGCCGCACGAAGATATCAACGACTTTGTGTTGCAAGCAAGATGTTCGAATGACCGAGTCTATTAACACATGTGAGGGGTGGTCAAAAAAGAGTGCATGACCAACCTTTGCACAGCCGCATTAATGTCAAGGTCGCTACTGTGCGTTGATTAACAACTGCCGACTTGATAGTTAAC
This sequence comes from Boletales sp. KT-2023b, assembly GCA_038089675.1. NCBI lineage: Eukaryota > Fungi > Basidiomycota > Agaricomycetes > Boletales > Boletales sp. KT-2023b. The sequence continues at coordinate 18,977 of JBBPLE010000424.1, read as the reverse complement.
ACAAGCTGGTGCACAATATGCTCATTCGGCTCCCTGGAACCTGGCGTGGGTTAGTTACAATTTGTGCGCAAAGTGCTCGTCACTTACTAATGATTAGAAGCACAGGAGGCAGTCCATCAATGTCATCAAAAGGAGATGTTTTTCCAACTCCTGCATCCAACCGAGGCAAGCTGTTATCAAGATAACCTAGGATGGCGGCAAAATTGATATCACGAGTGACTTTGCCCGCGCATTAATGCTTGTTAAGTGAAAAAATGTGGACAAGTAGACTGCTCACTCACCCTGCTCTTTCATTGTAACCAACGCTTCCACTGCCGCCGGACCAACCGGACCCTCCCCCCCTTTTGCCAGTTCGAGTATTCTAGGCTTCAGTCCTTCACAAAGACCTATTGCATGAATTAATAGGAGGTCCCGAAAAAAACTGCATGAAAGTACTCGCCTGACTGAAATTGTGCAAGAACCACAATTATTTTAAGCGATGCCATCAACTGACGGGGTGCTTTGGAGATATATATCAGTAATGTACACAGACTGAAGATAACATTACATTTAGTATCCAATATTGCTGAGAGCCTTGATCGTCCAGTTTCAGTCTCGCCGGAAGAAGTGCCAAGCTGCTCTATGACTCCATCTCGTAGTTCATCTGAAAGAAATTGGCACATTATATGCACTCAGACATCGATCATACCTACCATCACAGAGGATATGATATATGCTATCTGCAATCAATAAGAACAACCTATCCTCAGCAGATTTTTTCGCTATCCATTCTATTGCAAGCACGAGGTCATTGGTTAATTCGACGTCATCAATAAAACGTCGTCGAATTGCATGATGCTTTGTCAAGAATCGCAAGGTATAGAGTATTCTGGTCAAGTCTGGGTGACCGCGAGATGATAGTACAGCGCGCAGAGTGGCCCTTGCACCAGTCATCGATTCCTCGGAAACAGTGTAGTTGGCTGTGGGGATGATAAGATCAGGGCACCTTGCGAAGAAGATTACGCGTGCACAACATACACACCACATCTTCAATGACGGTAAGTGCAAAATTAGCCAAGTCAGACTGGCCGCGAAAGTCTGTTGCAGTCCATCGCGGCCAGAATATTGTTTCAGCTCTACCTTCGCTTAGCCCTGGAGATCATTCAAATACCTTAGCTCACGCCACCGAACAAGTTGAATAGGGTGGGACATACTGAAATCAAGAAGGAAGAGCACCGTTTCGAGATGTTCCAATGTCTTGTGTGGATTGCAAAGCAATGCCAACAAGCGTGACATTTCGCTTTCGTCCACGAGTTTGGTTGCCCATAGTCCGTCTGAGGTTTTCCCAGCCGGTATACCAATTCCACTCCCTAGTGTAGCATGAGGCATATACACGTCCCCAGACAGAACGGAAGGATGAATCTGTTGACTGGGTATGATAGAACGAGGCCGAAATAAGTGCGGCCTGAGAACCATGAGCATTGATGAATTCGTTTTAACACAATGACCACCAACCTCGGCGTATATTTTTTTGTACCACCAAATGATACTTGGTGACGAATGGGGAGAAGCTCCAGAACTTTCCAAGCAAGCTTAAAACTATTGGTTCTGCCATGGTCGACATCCTCTGGACTCCAAGTAAGTTCATGCAGCTCGAACACTAAGCCATGGGCAGTAGCCTCTTGTATCATCCATTGAAGTGGTACTTTGCCTGCGTGAGGAGCGTAAGTCTTCAGATCGCTGGCATCATCATATATACGCATTTGACTGGCATCCGATATCTTCACCCCGCCACTAGTGACGCGACTGCATTAACTCAATCCTTCCATATTTTGTGGCATAACGTACACATCAGGATGGCTGCCCGCAAACCAGATTTCTTTAACGTCTCTGAGTGCAGATTCTGAGGTCTGTAATGTTTTGGGTTGAGCGTTAATCTCCGTAAAGTATTCTGGTATAAATTTGACTCGGCGTTCGTCAAGGGCAAGTGCATGTCGGACATGGCACGCGTTCGATGCTGATTCGGAAGCCTTCACGAGCACATCACTCTTGACAAGACCCACTGCGGACACCACATCCCTGGTCCAAGTTAGCGCACACACGAAAGATGCGAAAAGCATTCGACGTACCAGGTCCCCACAAAATGAACCTTTACACCCTGCCAACAAAACGGTCCGTGTCCGAAATCCATCGCTTTTTCTCGTGTCTCCGGTTTATACGGGTCGATGGTTTGGTAATGATTGTAGGCTCTGTTGCGAAGTACTAGGCATGCGCAAAGAAGTCGCATACCAATGGGCGAACTCACAGCTCAGTGTAACTTTTTTCCTTCGCCAGGCCAACCTGAATGCAAAGGTGTCCATCGCCATTGACACAGGAAGTAGTCCAAGTCCGACTGACCTCATGGATCATACTAGCAAGCACCCGAACTTGAAATCCACCTCGAGAGAATCCTGTATACACCCAATCAGCATCTGAGAGGGAACGGCCAAGTGCGCCTACCGAACAAATAAATTCGATCCCCTTGTCGATACTTTTCTACTAACCAATTGTACGCATCCTTGATATTTCCCTCAATATTCCTATATCGATTGCTCTGATTAGCAGAATGAATGCACCTTTATTGAGAACAAACCAAGCATATGCCAATTCAAATGCACTGTATATTTGCTTTGACATGCGTCTCAACAAGCTCGTCTGGGAAGCATTGGGTTCGCGGGAGCCTATCACCGACAGATAATACTTGTGTTGCTCAGTCCCCTCAGAGTCTTTTGTCGGTGTCACATAGGTGAATAGTTTCGCGACATTTGTATTCTGCCAGCCCACACACGTCGGTCAGCTCTGCATTGCCAGTGATTGGAGCGAAAGCTACCCCTTCGAGTCCGGAGGACACGCCGTCGATACAGACCACCAAATTCCTTGATGACCCCGAATTACTGTATTGGCAGGTGGGGCAATGATACGCAATGGGAGAGCATGAAGTTGGAGTCGACTCCATGGCACAGTCCCAGACCAAGCTGAACACAATAGTGGCTCTCGCCCTCGTGGTTCGTGGAAGCCCTTAGCCCACTGTCCGCTACCTCGGCATCAGCCGATGAACCTCAGTGTTCCATAACGGTAGGGCTTACTGACCGAACTTGGCTTCTTCCATGTAATTGCAAGCAAGCATACACTATACATTAAACACAAGCTCACTCCTCCATCGCATCGTCCTCGCTCTCCTCCTCCTCGCTCTCACTCTCCTCCCCCTCCGCCACCTCCACCGGATCCAAACTCACGTCGTGATCCGCGCCCACATACGCATCGCAAATCACATACAGCTTCAGCGCGTGCGTCCCTTTCGGCAGCGTAAACTCGAGCTTCACCGTCAGACTCTTGCTGATCGTGACCCGCTTGATGACGTGCAGCTGTCGCGTACTCGGTTCGCCAACGACGAGCCACCAGTTGGCCAGCTTTTTCGCGGGGTAAAACGGCGCGACGACGTTCTGATCGTCGGGGTCGTCTTCGTCGGCATCCCGAGAGAGCACGACTTTGATGGCGATCGGCGCGCCGGCGGTGTAATCGCCCTTGGCGAGCTCATACGACACGTCGAGCGTCGGATAGGAGTTGACAAACTTGGCCACGTCGCGCCTGTCCCCCAAAAAGATCAGTCACGCGAGATACACCGACTCTGCACGTACATTTGTCTGACGTCCATCTGCAGCAGTTCGTTGCGCTGGTCGTCTTCCATCTCCATGACATCATACACAGACTCGATACCTGCCGCCTTGCACCGTTTAACGACCTGTACAACACATCAGCCCCTACATCCACATCGCCATCCAGAAAACCTACCTCAGGCTCAAAGTGCGGTATCTGCTTCAGCGGTGAATCTGTCTCCCACATGGCCTGCACACACATCTGCGACAAGTCCATCGCACCCAGCGCGCTCAGCCACGCGTTCGACGACATCACATCCACGCACGCCGACAACAAATTCAACACCTTTTCCAACACCAACGCTTGGTCCGCAGCGAGATCCGGCGGCAGCTGGATGCGCGAAAAGTGCGCTTGAAGCAAGAGGAACGTCTTGAAATGCGGCGCCTCGAAATCGGCACGGTCAAGCTTGACGGGAAGGCGGTCGTAGATGCGTCGAAGAACGATATCTTCGTGCCGCCGAATCGGGATCGCCTCGAACTCGGCCGACGACGAGACGACTTCGAGCAACCCTTTGAGTTTCGTGCGCTCCTTCAGTGATAGCGTGTACACCTCCACGGTGACATCTGCCAACACGATCAGCGATGCATCCAAGGCCACGCGCATGAGCTTACGAGAAATATTGTAGTACGCTGCGATCATGCCAAGGTTGAGCGCAGACACGTCCATCTCGTCCTCTGTAAGAAACAATGAGTCTATGCAACCCCCCGTTTGTCACAACACCCACCGATCGCGATACATTTCGAGTTGACGAGATCTTGCAGCGTACTCTCGACCAGCTCAGACAAATGATCTGACAGCGCCTGGTGACTGACGTTGTGCAGGTTATAATAATTTGGATTTTGCGTCATCCGTCGGTAAAAGTAGGACCACGTCAAGATGTCCTGTGTTGCCCGTGGGCGACGCGTCGACAACAGAAGCAAGGCACTCACCATCGCATCCTGCTTGTTCTCGATCGTCTTGACTGCAATCTCCGCCAAAAAGTAATCGTGCAACAGGTGCGTCGGCAGATGTGACTCGATCGGCAACCCCTCGGACAGGAACTTTTTGTAAAAGTCTTTGCGCGTCTGCTGACACATGAGCACACACCGACTGCGCTCGTCCAGCGTCGGACGGCACGCTCGGCCCATCATCTGCAGCACGTCCATCACGGGGTAATCCACATAGCGGTGTTCCTTGCCCTCGAAAAATTGCACGCCCATGATGACGACCATGTAACACGCCACCGGAATACTCCATGCCGTGTCCTGTGATCGCTCAGCTTGCATTTTTTTTGACCGCACCAGACGTACCTTGGACGCTACCAACACCTGTATCGCACCCGACTCGAACAAGCGCTCGGCGATCACCTTGTCCTGCTTGCTCAGCGCCTCGTGGTAATACCCGATCCCGTGCGTCAAACACTCGGCGAGGCTCTTGTCGCTCACGTGGTCCAGATGGGGCTGCAGCTCCGCTTCGTCCATGTGGCAGAACCGGTCGGGCTCGTTGTCCGCGGTGCAATGCAACAGCAGATCGTCCACCGTCAACCGGCACTGCCGTCGCGAGGAGACAAACACGATCACCGGCTTTTTCTGGGCGTACTCGACGACAGCCAGATAGGCCGGCTTGGACATGGCGATCATCAACGACGGGTAGTGCGGAATGGTGAAGCTCTGCAGGTGAATGTCCATATCGAGCGGGCGCGCGCTAGAACGTCGGCGACGTGAGAACGCGCACGCACGGAACGAATACCAACCTACCTTGGCGCAAAGTTGAAAATCGCATGCGACGGTGCGTCGATCCACTCGCCGAGATCGCGGGCGTTTGCCAGCGACACGCCACACGCGACGATCCGAGTCTTGTTTCCCGTCTGCCCAGAAACGTACCGCGTCCTCGAAATGATAACTTCGTACGTCGGCCCAATCTCCCCGCCCAACAGCTGAATCTCGTCCGCGATGATCAGCGCAATTGTCTGCACGTTCTTTCTCTGCCGCCATCGCCGCGACAGGACGTCCCACTGCACAGAACATCAGCCACCACACACGAAAACGAATCACAGCGACCCACCTGACCCGGCGTACACACGATCACATCCCCCTTTTCCAACAGCCTCAGATCTGCGCTCGTCTCGCCCGTCAAGCTCACAAATTCCTTGCTGCCCTGCACATTCCCAAACTTGCGCCGCCACTCGACCACCCGCTGATCGACCATGTCCTGATAGGGCTCGATACACACCGCGCGCGAATGGTCTCGCCGGTTCCACAACTTGAGCAACGCAAACTCGGCGCAAATAGTCTTGCCGCTCCCCGTCGGCGCACCGACGAACACGCTCTCGTCCGTGCCATACAGTGCGTGGAACACCTGCGCCTGGATTTTGTTGAACGTCGTGTCCTTGTAGATCGCTGCCCACTCGGGGTTGTGGAACGCGTCGACCGTGAGCGACTGCAGGGGAAGGAGAGGGGTCGGGGGTGGAAACTTTTCGGGAAGGATGAGGTGCTTGAAGGAGATCGGGAGCCGCGTTTCGGCGTGCAGCCAGCGGTCGGAGACTACCGAGATGTAGTAGTTGGGAGGGACGGGCTCGAACATGGGGACGGTGATGGTGACGTTGTGCTCGTCTTCGGCGTAGCGTTGACGGAGGACAAATGAGTCGTGAAAGAGGATGATTTCGCCGTCGACGTCCTCAACGATGATGAAGAACGTCTCGGCACCACCGTGAATCTTTTCGTCCCAGCGGAAATCGGGGACAATGGAAAGGTCGATGCGAAGGAGAGAACGGGTGATGGGTTGAACTTGTGCTTGCAATCTGAGAGAACTTCTGTCAAGGACGTGATACAATGCAGATGAAACGCGAGCTTACTGTAGTTTGGGAAAGTTGTGGACGAGTCGGTGAACCAGACGGCCGGCATTAGGTATACCGATAAGCTCTCCAAGCTCGGGCGGGGTCAGATCAAAGTACCGGTACCACGGCTGAAAATAATAATTAACTTCCCAACCTGCACAAAGGAACAAAAACGCACGAATTGCTTGCCCTCGGCCTTTCTCAACACGTCCTGAGGCACACCCTTGAACTGCCGAAGCGGCGTCATCGAACCCCACCTAATAGTCCGTCAGTCATACCATAACGATAAGAAAACGCCCAGACTTACATGCGCCGCTCCACCATCTTGCACAACGACAGACACGCCCGCGCGGGTACAGCCCACCCTCGCTTAAGACAAATCTCAAACATGGCGCGCAAAATACGTCCAGCAGACTGCTGCACAAACACCATGTCGGCGACCAACGCAAACCCTAGTCAACATCAGTCCGCGCGTCGTCCACACGACCGAACCAAAGAGACCCACCGTCGAGCTTGAGCTGCGATATATACGCCTGCAAGAGCACATTGATCTTGGCGGCAGGCTCATCTACGCTCTCCTTGACCGGAATCGGCACGCGTTCCAACAGCTTTGCAAGTTCGATCTTTTCCTCCTGTCGTACCTGGAGACACATCAACGCCCCCGAGCCTCGTCCAACTCGCGTCACTCACCGGCAACAACTTGAATTCGTTCGATAGCGAAAACACCCGGAACAACTCCAACATCGACATGTTCGGGCGCAGGTGCTGGTTGTACGTCGCCATCGAGTTGTGCGTCACGTAGTAGTGCGACGCGATGCGGCCCAGCTCTGTACTCTGGAATTTTCCCGACGCGCGCTCGTACTTAACGAGGTGGCATTTCTCGAGGAGCACTGCAGCGGAGTGAACGATATCGGCGCGTTTCTGGATCAAGCCGTCGTCATCATCTTGGTAGTCAACGCCGACGCCGTAAAGCCCCGGGGACCGGAGCATGCGCACGTATCTAGCGCCAGGGATTAGAAATATGAAATAAATGAGACGAAAATACGTACAGATACGTGTACCCCAACCACTGTACCGCCTCGTCCCGATTCCTCACCGTCCCAAGCACGATCTCCGCATTCAAATTGTCCGCCAACTTTGACACGAACTGTGATTCGATAGGTAGTTGCTGGTTCATGAGCGACAGATAATACTGCAGTTCTGAGTGGTTCGTAATGATGATGCCCTCGCCATAGGTGTCGTATTGCGGTCGTCCAGCACGACCGAGCATTTGGAGTACGTCTTGGGAGGACAGCTCGACCCACCGTCCCTTTTCGGGATTGTAAATCTGCGTCCCCTTAATGATGACCGTGTGCGCGGGAAGGTTGACACCCCACGCGAGCGTCGCCGTGCACACCAGCACCTGCACGGAACCGTCCGCAAAAAGCTCCTCCACGAGCGTCCTGTCCTCCCTCGTCATGCCCGCATGATGGATCGCGAAACCAAACGGAAGGAGGTCCCGCAGGTTGCCGTCCTTGACGTTGCCCGCTTCTTCCGTCAAGATCTCCCGCGTGGCAGAGTCGGGTCGGACGAACTGGGTGATGGTCTCCTTTTCGATAGCCATGTCGCGGATAAACCGAGCGGTCTTGGCGGTCTCCTTGCGTGAGTGGACAAAGACGAGGGTTTGATTCTTGCCAGCCTGGTCAAGGAGCTTCTCGTAACAAACCTCGTTCATGACCTGGAAACGTTTGATGGCCTTTTTTTCGGTGACACCAACAAATTGTTGTTGGAGCCCGCAGGGACGGTAAGAGGCATCGAAATAAAATAGTCCCTTCTTCTCTTCCACGCGGAGGAACTTGGCCACATCCTGATAGTTGGGCAACGTAGCAGACAACCCGACAAGGCGGACATAGTCCCCAGTCTGCTGCATCCTTCGAATGGTGCGCGCAACAATGCTCTCCAGGACAGGACCACGTTCGTCGTGCAACAGGTGGATCTCATCGATGATTATGAGGCGCACCAGATTTGTGTAGCTCGTATCCGTGCTCTTGCGGGTGATGACGTCCCACTTTTCCGGTGTTGTCACGATGATCTGCGTCTCCGAGATTTGTTGTTTCGTCATTTGGGAGTCGCCCGTCAATTCACCAATTTTGATCCCGAAAGCAGAGCCGAGCCGAGATGTGAAGTTGCCGACCATTTCTTGTACGAGGGCCTTCATAGGAGCAATGTAGACGATCTTGAATTGTTCGAGCGCAAACTCGCCCGTCTCTTCGTCCCTGTACTTTGCTAGTTCATTGAGAATGGTCAACATGGCCACGTTGGTCTGCATACAACCCATGAGAAACATTCCTAGCCACGGTCGTGCAAGCGCACCTTTCCGGCACCCGTCGGTGCGCAAAGAAGAATCGGTTCATCCGTGCCAAACGCGACGGGGAACAACTTGCTCTGCACCCGATTGAGTTTTGGAACCGTGAACGCAGCGCGCGCCCACTCTGGCAACTTGGTGACGGGAACAAGCTCATCCTCACTCCCAGCGTACTTCTTCGGCGCAGGGACATGGATCTCCTCGAAACCCTTCCGCGACCGCTTGAACGACCCATCTGGAAGCTTGCACTTCTTGTTCGACATCAGGTGCCCCCCCTGGCTGAATGCCATACTTTCAAGGTCGACGACCCCCTTGGGCTGGACCGTTGAACCAGGGGCGAGCGTGGCCGTCTTGGGCACTACGGCGGCCGTTTTGACATCGACGTCCATCGCGTCGTCGTGCGCCTTCTTGGCTTGCCGGTCTCCCGCGAGCTCCCTCAGAATCCACCCGACGCCCTTTTCCCGCATCGCGACTTCCACGTTGACCCGCTCGTCTGCGTCGCTCCGCATTAGCTTCGTACACCAGACGATGACGTCCCTGTTCTTCAAAAACTTGGTGATGACGTGGTAGCTCGTATACTCGAACAGCTCCATCAGCTGGTTCTCGCAATCTCGCAAGCTCGACTCTGAACCAAGGACGGTGAGCACTGAGGCAGCCTTTTCTGCCGCCGTGACCGGGTCCGGAAAGACTTCGGATATCTGTCGCTGTACCCAGAAACCGTCAATGTTGTGTGGCGACACGATATCCTTGTCTGCTTTGACTTTTCCTGCTTGAGAAGCAGCGGACGACCCACCGATAACGAGCTCGTCGGTTTCGGCCTCATCCTCCCCCTCGTCTCCCTCCTTGGCCTCGTCCTCGCCCTCCTCCTCTTCGTCCTCGGACTCGTCCCGAATTTCATACCCTTCCTCGTCATCTTCGTCCTGCTCCTCCTCATCGAAAACGACCGCCACCCCAATATCCTCGTCGATCTCCGCATCCTTGCGCTCCATGTCGGGGTCCACCACCTTTTCGTCCTCGGCACCATAGTCCGTGATCTTCTTGGACAGCGCGACGAGCTGCGAAAACGTATCGTTCGACACGCCGCCCAAAATCTCCTCGATCTCCTTTTTCTTGTCGAAATCCTTGACGACCTCGTTTTTGAGCGTCTCCAACACCATGTCCGTCGCGCTTCGGATGATGTCCTGCGCCTGGTCCCCGAGCGTCTGGTGCACCGCCGAGAGCATGAGCTCGTAGACCTCCCGCGTCTCTGCGGTGCGCGGCCGGTACGTCAGGCCCTCGACGTCCTGCGTCGCATCGATGATGTCGGTGAAGCCAAAACCGGCTTCGGTGCGGCGTTTGGACGAGGTGGCTTTTTCGAGCGCGTCGCGTTTGCCGGCGTCGCCTGCCTTTTTCTTCTTCTTCTCAATGTCTTTTGGGGCGGCGCGTTGGACGCGAGAGCCCATTTCTTTGGGGTCTATGCGGCCTGCGAGGGATGTTGGGGCGCCGTCCGGTTCCTTGTCTCGTCGTGGAAGGGCAGAACGGTCTGCAGTGAGCACAAGGGAAGAAATGGCGCCATAATTGTAGCCAGAAAGATCTGGTTTTCCAGGAGGTCGACCCGCCATGTTGGTGTGGATGAAAAAGCACTTGATGAGAAGACGCGCGGGATTTCGCTTACTCAGCACCCTCTGTTTCAAACAGGAACAAACAAACACTCCAGTGATTACGTAACAGATATAAAAGCGTGTGTACGACGAAAGGAAAAAAAACCAAGCCTCAGTCCATACCGCTCGAATCGGCATCAACGAGACTATACTGTCTCATCAAGGTACACTCCCCACCATTCTCCAGGTCGATGTTGTATGCATAGAAATACCCCTCGGACGAGATCACCATCACCTGCGGAAGGGTACTGCACACCGTAAACAGCCAGCAACGCCAGACACAAAACTATACTCACCCACTCAGCCCCACCACACAGCGCGCCCCACTCGTCGGCAATCTCAAAAACGCAAAATCACGCGCCGGCTCCCAGATTTCTGTGAGCGTGTTGGGCAAATACCCACCCACAGACGACGAAATGGACTTGGTCAAATGCATCGACCGCCGTCGGAGCACCGATGACATGCTGTTGCTCTTCTTCCGCTCGTCGACGAACGAGTCATAGTCACCCGTCCGTCCATCTTCGGGGTCCCGGCTGTCGACAGACTCCATCGGACTCGAGGGTCTCTCCTTCTTGGAATTTGAACTGCTCCCTGATCCTTGTCGTGGGCCGAGCTTGAATATATGGACCGTGTCGTGAGCAGAACTGACGGCCAGGAGACTCCCGACAGCATTAAAGGACATGCTGTAGATCCTCGTCTCTCGCGTGCCCCTACGGAACTGCCAGAGCCGTTCTGCGCCAGGAATACTCCACACACGGATAACGGTGCCCTTATCGGACGCTGTTGCAAGTAGCGTGCCTGACGGGGAAATGACCAGCGCGGAGAGGGGTGACTTGTGTGCACGGATAATGTTCGTGAGCGTGAGGGTGGAGGTCGAAAACAGGAGGACATCGCCAGTCGCTGGTTGTTGTGGGGCAGGTGGCGATGTCGACGCGGTTGCGGTTGCGGTTGAGGGTGATGGAATGGGTGACGGGTATGCGAGATGCGAGCTCTCCGCGTTCGGGGAGAGGGCGCATATTGCTGTGTCATGAAGGTGAGCAAGCCCTCGACACATGGAGTTGGGCATTTACCGTCGGGGTTGGGTGCGGTCTCGATGACGTGCAACAGACGCATATTGGATATATCGTAAATGTAAATTTCAGTCTCGAGCACGATGACAAGCGTTTTGCGGTTCAACTTGACGGCAAGAATAGAAGATGGGAAAAGAAGCTCGCAAATCATGGACTGACGCTGAGGGTCGAATAAGAATAGCAATGGATCGAGATTCGAGGTGTGAGCGTGCCTTTGTGTTTACGATCTGCAATTTACGTGGGCTGGATTGAGGCTGATCAGCAGCGCCGACGAGCGCAATGAGCGAGGTGCAAAAGAGCATTTCCACGATGCCACGTGCACCATCGTCTGCAAAAAGACCATTGACTCGTGAGTCGGGCATCGAGACGCTGCTGCAGGACGCACTCATGGTGTAGACTCTTCCGAACGGATCGCAATTGGTGATGCTGTAACCTTTGCGCGTACCGACCGAGATGCATCTACGACGACGATTGAGCGACACGACACGGTGAACACGACCGTCCACATACGAATAGTCCTGGTTAAAGTTTGCAAAGAGCATGTTCGGGTTCGTTTTCTCCGCCATGGTCGTTGGCAAGAGTCAGGCTCATGGTATGGCAGACCCCCTTCGGTAAATGAGTAAACACGGACAAACACATACGCCTGCAGCCAATCACAGCTCGCATTTGGGTTGCCCTCCTACAGTGACCTCGTCCATGAAAATATCCCGGCAGGGTTTTTCTGAACCACCGCCAATGGAGAATTGGCACCTAAACTCGCCCAAAAAGACACTCGCAAGTTGCACGTCGTCTTAGGAGTGTTTCGGAATATCGGCGCGGCGCGGGTGACCAAATACGTATCCGTGAATCCCACTCGCTGCAAATTTCACTTGTCACCCGCCATGTTCTCCGTCGTCCGTCAAGCTGTCCGTGCTCGTACCGCATTCCCCCTCAGAGCGACAAGAACGCCGCTCTATCGGACCGTCGTCAGTGCGTCGTGCACCTCGTTGTCAACCGTAACAGCACCTCATCTCGTTTGACCAGCGACAAGGTTTTCTGCAGATCACGAGTCCGTCGCCTTCGATGATGCTACAGGCGTAGCTACCATCGGTATTTCCGAGTACGCTGAACAGAGTATTGGGGACGCCGTTTTCGTCGAGCTCCCCACCGAAGGCACTGACATTTCGAAAGGCAGTGAGTCCAGCATAACACATATTCCCAGTCATGGAGCTAATGCGGTTGAAACGAAACTCGTTTTTCAGCCGCGATTGGTTCCGTGGAAAGCGTCAAGGCCGCTTCTGACATCGTTTGCGCCTATCTCCTTTATCGAAGACCTGAGCACTGAGGACCGTCCATCTAGTATGCTCCCATCTCGGGCAAGATTACGGCCGTCAACCAGCAACTTGTCGCCGAACCCGGTCTCGTGAACAAGTCCCCAGGGGATAAAGGTAACGAAGCAAATACGAGGAGAGTACGTGCTCTGAACCATGTATCTAGGTTGGCTCTGCAAAATCCAAGTGTCCGACCCAAAAGAGGTACGATTTTCGTTGATCTTTTCCATGTCTTTGACTCATGTAGCCTCCAGTTCGATGAGCTACTGACTCCAGAAGCATATGCCAAGTTTTGCGATCATTGATGCGACCAACTGCCATTCTTCTTACTTCTATTGTATACTTGAACGCGACAGGGCGAATACTTTTGGGTTGTTTGTGGTGATCTAGAACTCAGACGTGCGTACTTAAATTAGATAGAAGTTTGCGCACAAATGTCTCGTATACTTAGCCCAGTTGATCAGCTATTATGGTGGTCTCTGAAGTTGTCGCTCCCACAACTCACCACATTTGGTGGCAATCTTTGCCGATACATGTTCTTGGATCAGGATTCAAAAATATCTCTTCTCCGAGTCAGAAGTAGGTATTGCAACTCATGATGATCCCTCATCTGGGAAGACCCTTTATCCATGGGGCCTTGTCTACATCTCCCTGCTGGCTGGACGCTTTCGTTCGCCAGCACACGACCACGCACTCTCAAGGAAATGCTTTCCAAAACGACCCTGGGTCTTGATGTCCCTCTAGGCTTCCCAGAACTGCGTCCAGGTACCACCAAAGCGCTCAGGTGCATCGCAACGGCAACAGCAGGTCGGTCATTATGGAATTTGACAACCTGACTCCGATGACCTGCGGTACATTGATGACCTACGAGACTGGATCGCTGGGCTCGTGAATTGGTTGTACGAGACCAAGTTGTTTTTCGGGGACAAGGGGAACGAGGTGAGGGCATTTGGATGGGTTTTTGTGCCCGTTGCACGCTGTGTTGGGTGACGTTCTTGGTCGTTTTTTCTTTTCATCGTAAGCTAAAATGCATTGGGGGTTCCTTGAATCTATTTCCAAGCTATAGAGTGCTGTCTATACATAGAGCTTTTCGAAATTGCACCATCTTGAGGCGATGCACCGAGGGCTGTGCAAGTTGGGTTGGACGGACTGCTCTGCCCCACGCTCGTACAGGCTGCCAACGTTGCACGGGTTAACCCCACAACCCCACAACATGATGAAGGAGAGCATCCGGGACCCGGGCGTGTCTCTCGCTCTGCGTGTATAACAACCGTCACTGGGAACTGATGGCGCACCGCGATATCTGTGAACACTACCGCATGGCGCGCGACCTTGCCGGCGCGAGTTTTGCTGCGTGAGCTAGCACGTACTCGATATGCCAGTGTCTCCCGTGCTCGAGGTGTGTCCTACCTGCGCTCATCGCTGCCCGTGACTGATCCTTCCCAACTTGTCGTCGAGCAGTGCAATTATGCACACATCGCCTCGTATGCGTACAGCTGACACGACCCTAGAGATCGCCGCGTCTGTACACGAGCTCCGAGCGCAGGCACATCCAATCCAAGTGTGACTTCGCCACAGCTCTCTCCCACTTCGGACAGGGCAACTATGAAAAAGCGGCCACGCACCTCGGTCCTCCAGCCCAGCTTGGGTGGATCAGCAAGGTCTCTCTTTTGTCTATTCATGCATATGATCTGACGGCCCATCACACCAAAGGTCATTGCCATCTACAGCAGTCTCTGCGCCCTCGCCAGTTTCTCCCGCATGGCCGTCAAATCTCAGCTGTCTCACAACCCTGTCTTTTCTGCCTATATCGAATGAGATGTGCCACCGTACCAAACTGTTTGACGCGTGATCAAGGCTGACCGTAAATGGTTGTTATGCATGGGATTGTGAGTCTGTACTCCTGTGTTCGCTTCGGCATTGACGCGGTGTAGTCAACAAGTATACTTGGCCCTCAGGGACCCCAAGTCACAATGAGATCAAACCCAGACCCTGCTCGAGTCCTCGGCAGCGTTGGGGCCATCTCGGTATATTCTCCGTGCCCTGCTCCCCGTTGACGTCTACAATGATCCTACCACTCACCCGCGTCGGATTTCCGGCATTGAACCTCGCCGAGCACCACCCAGCTGCGTGTGCTAGTCCGACTCGGTCGTCGGGCGCTTGTACATGAGCACGTTGTCGTCTTCCTCCCCGAGCCCTGGTGCATAAATCGCGCACTTTGTCGCGATGTATCAGCATTACTTTTACCTGGTGGTACCGTGCGCACTGACTAGTGGCCACCGCTCGCCGCTCGCCGCAATTACTGGCCGTTACGACTGCCGTAAAAGCGTCTACCTGCTTTCTCAGGATGACAAGCGCCTGCGTGGTACGTCGGGACTTGGTTACCGGTGCGAGGTCCAAGAGATCAACGACGCCATCCCTGCCAATGCCCGCTTGCTCCACCATATCGTCACCCATTCCAAGAATTTTGGGCCTGATATGCCCCAGATCTCAGGATGCACCAGCACAGGCCAATTGAGTTCAGCTTGGATAAGCTCTGTAATATACTCAAGCTGGGACAGGCGTGTTGCTCGTCCCTACCCCCGCCCCGCGCTCACTACATGTATTGCAGATGGACCGTCCTCGTCCTTGTCCTCGTTCCCGGTGCGGGGCTTGCCCGGCTCGCTTATGACCTCGCCAACATGAAGCTAGGCCTACCCAGCCATGCTTGCCCCGTGCTGCGCCTCTCACACCCAAACAGGCTTTGCTTCAAGTTGCTGAGCCAACGGGTTTTCACACTATATGCTCCTCTCGTCCTACCCCACCTTGTACCATCCACGTTGTTCTCCAAGTACCGCTACTGATCTTACGCAGGACCGACACGACCGGATAATATACCATCAACCCCTACGTCCGCTCATGCTGCAACGAGACCTCTAAAGTCTCGTTGCTATGTCCAGTCCTGATCCTGGACGACCCTGGGCCCGGTTTCCCCTTTGTCACATGTACCCTGTTCCATGCGCACGTCTAGATGACTTTGAAGAAATCTATGGCACCGAGAACACAGACACCTGTGAAACCCATGCAGTGGGTCAGCATGTTCACCTGCTTTTTTGTTGATACCATTCACTCCTTTTTTTTTTTTTCTGGCGCGGAGAGGCCAAGAGGATTGACAACTATCTCCACATTATCCACCACATCCTGCGTTCCCGTTGTTCCTTTCTCTCCTTTTTCAGACGTGGACGCACTCTAACGCTTTGAAAATAATATGACACATGATCCCTCGATCGATCTCAATCTCGACAAGGTCAAGGCTCATGCATGAAATGGAGTCTGTAGTCAACATGCATGCTAATGGTTGCACGCACGCCCATGCTTATGGGGCTAGGATGAACCATTGGCCATGACAAGTTGTACTAGCAATGAGGCGCCCATGTTGGGACACGTACAGGGTGGTTGAGGAAGACAATGAAGGGGGCTGGAATGACGATGATGTGTCGAGCGACGGGTGTTAGGGATGTGCTGCATGTGCAAGAAGACATCGGTAGACGCGTTTTTACCGATCAGAGACATGGTCTGGCGCATGGATTGATGTGCGTGAGTCGTGGCTATCGAGAGCATGACTGTGATCAATGTGATGGTGGGCAGTTGTCTGATTATAGGTGCTTTCCATGATGTACCGAGGTCTGCCATTTCCTTGCTCGGCTTGAGCTTGGCAAGATAACTGTGGGATTGTCTTAGTGACATACAGTACATATGATGTGCAAATGTGTCTTTATGTACTTTTTTCACTATCCAATGTGCCCCTTGTCTTCTTTTCCAGCTGGAGACCCACTAGCAAGTTTTTTCAGCAAGGCCCAAGATGCAGATTGTGACACAACTATGTCAGTGCATAGTCCAGACAGATGAACTTGACTGAGCATAGCATCCATAGCACTGGTTTTGTATGCTTGTTTCAGCTTGCTGTAATTCAAAACAATCATGTGTCTGCTGTGTAGACCACCAGTTGTGGGTCCAATCCCCCAACAAAATGCTAACAGATGTTTAGATCACAAATGTGGTCATCTGAGCAGAACATGCTATTGTACTGTACATGGAAAGCATATCAACTTGCTCATGACTTTGCCCCATGTGCACTTACATATTAAATTTAAAACATTTTGGAGTTTCATGCAAGAGATTTGCAAAACATCTTAAATAATATGTGCTTGTGAATGACAATCATGCAGCATAAAGGAGTTCATAGGTGAGACTTTCATACAGTTCTAGAGTACATATTGGAAGAAGTAGGGGCAGAAAACATATTGCTAGACAGACACCAAGCTCTAGGCTGCAAAACCAACTCAGCATAGAAATACTAATCCATTTGACTACCCATAGATTAGATGGTGCAATGTCACATCCATGATAATCTTCTCCCTTGCTTCTATGTCTGCAGTAAGATAGTGGTCATAGAGCCCTTCAAGTTCATTGGCCACCTGAGCAGATGTGCCAGATATGTGGTATTTTTCTACAGTCACACTGAATGGATCAGGGACCTTATTCTGAACAAGGAAAAAGGAATGTTGAAGAACAAGCAGAAGACCTATAAGAATATAAGTATTGTTCAAACAAAGGTTTAAATAGCATGCCTATTCCTTGTTGAAGGATAATCTTCCATGTCTGCCCCTTTTGTGAAGCCTAAATGAAATGTATTCAGTTAATACATGAATGGACAATGATATGATAAATATACCACAAGAGAGTTGTGTATGCTAGATGATGAAATCTATGAAACAATGAGTTCTAGCAAATGTACATAACTGATTCCATTATATGTACAAACCTGCTGTGAACGCTCAGTTTGCATTATCTAGATAATATTAGCTATCCAAGTTAATGGATGAGAAAAGGAAACCAACTGTCTAACACAAAATTATAAATCACATGCATCAAACAGAATGAAGAAATGGAAATGATACTTACTGACTAAATTAAAATGATATACTAATGTGAGAAATACAATATTTTTTCAAATGATTGCTTACATCCTAAATAAAATGAATATAACAGGAATATCAGAAAATCAAAGTATGTATGGCTCACCAGCTAAATGATGTTACAGAGGTACAAAAATGCATTTGTTAGTTTCAAATAAGCAAGGAAGACAAGAGTCAATATCACATGCTTGCTATGGGTAACAGAGGTGCAGTGAGGTAGATATTTATTTGTGATCATAAAGCACTCACAGGCAATGCATGATGGGTCCACTTACTCCCTATGAATGGAACAACAGCAGAAAATGGGCCATGAGAGAAATGGACATTTCTGATCCACATCAGACCATTTACCTTCTAAATCAAAAATCATATTCAACATCAAATTAATTTTAATTGTTGTCAAAATCTTACCTATGAAAACTATTCAATTTCTCTCCCACCCCACTGGATTCAATTGTGTAATCATACCTGTTTATGTGGAAACCAACTTCCAATTGCCTCCATTATATCATGGCCACTTTTTTAGCAATCTTGAAATCAACATATCCCCTCAAAGCACTAGATATGTTACCCCATATGTAGCTGTGTTGCATTATCATATTTTTACTCACTGTTTAATTGCATATTTAATGCAGAGCAACATGTTTTTTTCCTGTGCTGATACCAATAGCATTTGCAATGATTCATTATCCAATGCAGCTGCTGTTTTTTCCAGTAATGCATTGCATCCCATATCAGTTGTATCCATATCTGAAATGTGCTTAATAGAATCAGAGTAAAAATCATAGGTTATGTAGTCACCTTGTAGTTGTACTGATGTCTTAGGTGGAAATGCCATCTTACACAAACCTTCCCAAATGTTTCTTTGCTGGAAGATCTCTTGGGCAGCATCTTGTAGTTTTTTTTGTCTCTCATCATTAGGCAACAACATATGCTCAAGTTGAAATGCCTGTGTCAGAATGGCATCAAATTTGGTGAATAACACCACAACTGGCACTATTGATAATATCATCAGCACAAATATATGATCCAAGAATGATATTCTCACCATTCCTGGTATCACATTCATTAAAGAATATTTCCTCTGCAGCTGTTATGGCACGATGGAGTTGATCCATAGGAATACAATACCTATATCTATTAGTACAAAATCAGGGCACAACCA
>JBBPLE010000423.1:0-29871 GCA_038089675.1 Boletales sp. KT-2023b | reverse complement strand
AGGAGCGTGTGGCGACCTTGTCGCTCGACGACACGTACGCCTCAGAGGTCGTCCGACTGCGTCACGTCACACCCGTGGCGTCCTATTCATGGATAGACTCCCCCGTCCCGACCATCGTCGTCCCAGGTATGTCTATAGTTGCACGCGCCGTCAATCTTTCTTTGCAAACCTCGATCCCCAAAGGTTCACCATGGATATGGGCGGACAGACCAGTGAAACAAGTACCGCTCGACGCTGGGGTCCATTACATCCATCACAACGCATCAAAAATGGGCAACCAGTCCCCAATGTTGCCCCTCTTTGCTGCGATTGATGCGATGCACGACAACTTTGCGTACAAGGACCTCGATCTCGTCACTGATCGCAACGGGCTCCGAAAGTTGCTTCGGCACATTGACAATGTACGCACCGAGGACAACTTTCGGATCGACGTGGATCTGGTCGGGAAGACGTGCTTGTTTACGCGGCAGGAGGAGATCGCGGCGGTGACTGGGCAAAACACGGGGTATGGGAATGAATACCTCAAGGCCGCCACCAAAGCGCCACGAGGCTGCGAGAAGATGGTCGACCACCACCGCATGATTACCTACGTGAGTCGCGATTGCGATTGGGAGTTCTCAAGGGTGTGAAAGCATTGTCCGTGTTTGGCAGAAATTCGGGAGCCTGAAAATTTTGCTTGGTTTCACGGCGGACGCCTGCATCGGAGCAAAGACTGACGATGACGACGACGACGTCCTTGCCTCGTTCTCGTCGTTAAGCATCGGGAACAAGGGAGAGGAAGAGAAGACGGAGGAGCCGAAGAAGCCATCCACTGATGGTGTCAAGGTTGAGGTCACCTCGCCTCGCACGCTCGTCCCTCAATCCGACTTGGTCGAGGTGAAGACGCAGTCTGTCTATCGCGAGCCCAACTGGCGGGAGATCTATCCCCAGTTGTATCTGTCGCAGACGGCGTGGCTCTACATGGCGAAGCACAGCGGGGGTGTCTTTCAACCGGTGGAAAAGATATCACTCACGGGGGAAGAGATGAAGCCGCATGCGGAACTGATGGAAGATTCGCTCGTGAAGCTGAAGAATCTGCTCAAGGCAATACTGAAGGCAGTGCGTGACCAGGGAGAGGGTGTCCCCCTGAGCTTGGTGCGTCAGGGGGGAACACTCTCCCTTTGGAAGCGCAAGGAAGGCACAGGAAAGCACATTGGGGAGGAGATCACGGCCAAGTTCAAGGTGTAAGCGGCGTAGCAGTAGTGGCTGTGTTTTGATATAGAAACCGAGAAAGCAGCCATTCCGAGTCCAATAAATTTCCAAATGCTGTCAGCCAACGTCTTTCCCTTGCCCACATATCTACTCTCCTTGGTCTACTCCACCTTCAGAAATCTAAGTGCAGTCATGCAGTCCATCACCGCGTCTGAAGCACCCCTCGACCTCATGTTCCCTCAAGAGTTGATCTCCTCCGATGTCGCGTCGTTGCTACCCTCGGAGCTCACCGTGCGTGTCCGCGAGCAAGCGTCTGCCACGTCTGACCAGCTCAAACAGATTCGCCCGCTCGCGTCGACAGACTACAAGCGCGGCCACTTTGACGTCCTCTCCGTCCTCACCGTTGTCAGCGACCCCGGTGAAGCCGCATGGGTGAACCAGTTCCACGCCATGCGCGCTGCCCCCAGAACATACTACTCCCTTGTCATCCTCGACAAGGCCAGCGACCGCATCGTCGGCGTCGGCACCGTCTTCGTCGAACGCAAGTTCCTCCGCGGGCTCGGCAGCGTCGGACACATCGAGGACATTGCCGTCGACAAGAGCCAGCAGGGCAAGAAGCTCGGTCTGCGCATCATCCAAGCGCTCACGCACATCAGCGAGAGCAGCGGGTGCTACAAGACCATCCTGAACTGCAGCGATGCCAACATACGTGAGTTGTCGCTCGTGCGGGCAAAGAGCGGCGCGCTGATGCTGTCCTCTCACAGCCTTCTACGAAAAGTGCGGCTATGTAAAGAAGGAGAACGAGATGGTGGGCGTTGGCGCGTCCTTTGGAATGAAACTGACGTTGTTCCTTTCTTTCAGGCAAAGTATGCTCCCGAGCGCTCGCACGCACCCAGATTGTGAACCCATTTCGATCTCGTCCACTCCTTGCTTCAAACACATATGGACACCCTAGTTACGGTACATAGTCATTTCTTCACGATGGACATTCATGCAGCTCTGTATCATCACCTGGTAGACGTACCAAAAGGCATTTGCAGTTCCGCTCGTCAAGCATGGGCCGCATGGCGTGCATGGCGCATCGGGATTCATATGCATAAGAGAAACGTGCGATACATGAGTGGACCAGATTATCAGATCCGCTTATCGCCCACCCTTGCCACCCTTCATCTGTTGCTTCGAAACCTTTGGTGCGGTGCTGACAGGGGCACGGGTAGCGGGCTAAGGATGGCCGTCAGAAACTCGCCAGGCCAAAGAGGAAGAAGCATATCCGGCGAACCTTTGCCTTCTTTGACTCCTTTTCCTTCTTTTCAGTCTTGGCCTTTTGGATAGCGGCGAGCCGTGCCTGCGTACGGACAGCGGCGGTTTGGTTCCGCCTCGCGGCGATGGTCGCGAGATCAGCACCTTCAATACCACGGTGGTGCTTGACGGTTCTGCGTGAGCGCTTCTTGGCAACTTCCTCCGTGATACCCTTTTTGTGCATGCGACGGTACACTTGTGTCCAGGCAATCTTGCGCGGGTTCTTGCGTTGGAGAAAGAGTGAGGTGTTCTTGGAGTTGGCGAAGCGGAAGACCTGGCTAGCGGTCAGCACGGATAGAGACGGTTAGCGTACGCGACGCACTTTGGAGTCTCCGCGAACAAAGATTTTACCCTTTGAAGGGTAGATGCGGTAGCCCGAGAAAGAGTCGATTTCGAGCTTCTGTACTCGCAAGGAAACGGGTCAACGGGTGTCCGCATACGGTCGTTAAATGCACGTACCATCTGTACGTGAAAGACAAAGTCATGGTAAAATTGTCAGCGAAACCGGCTCGAGACGGGTGGACGAGATCAGGAGAATAGGTGCATCTAGTCCCTCGTCGTTTCATCCAGCGCATCAGCACACGCCAAACGATGAATGCAGCTCCGGACAAAGCGACATGTGTATCCTGGGCGCATACAGGCATGAATCCGGGCTTACCTTGCAGAAATTGCCGGGACTTGCTGATTCTGTGGTGCTGTCGTACGAGGGAGGGTGCGCTGGGGCGGGAGTTCAACTTCGGCGTTTGCCGACTACAAATCAGGAGGTTTCGATGTTTCTAGTTACTACTTCGTCTCGTCCTTCAAGCAAGCTTCAAATTGCATCTCACGGCTTCTTGAATTATATGCATAATGGTATCCAAGTTCTGAGTCAGTAGGTCGATCGCGTTGTGGTGAGTTGACCAAGATACCCATTGGTGAGCCAGATGCGTTGCTTGCCTGGAATAGCGGTCTACACAACTCGTCCTCCTGGTTAGTGCTCAATTTGTCGAACCACGGCGCGCGTCTCTAGTGAGGCCGTCTATCTGACCTCGTATTCAATCCATCTTCTTGTACTGACAATGCGGTCGGCGATACTTCATCTCGTCTTTCGTGTTGCTAGGACTAGACGATGTCTCCCAGCCGATTCTCTCCAAGGTTGCGGAACTAGAGCGATGCCTTGGCCGGGGGTCTTGATACCACTCAGTATTACCACTTGCAACACCAGTCGATGGACGATAACCCATATACCTGGGAGGCCGGTGTTTTTCAGCTGCCATATGTCTTGCAGCACTTCCTAGGGCTCGGCTTCGAAGACAGATCGGGGTTTGAAGCAGACATTGTGGTCTTTGCGACTGGGTAGGCGTGCTCGCTTTGCTAGACTCATCAATAGCTAAGTCAGATGGGTTAATCTATTCAGTTCCTGTCGGATTTCACGTCGATTGTTACTCGCGCGACACAGGACGCACTGCACGTACCGCCGCCGACACGTTTTTTGCACTTTAGTCTCGTGGACCCGGGCCTGCATACCCCGTCCAGAAGGTGTGTGGTGAGGAAATAATGTTTATGCATGTTCAGTGCACCCATAATGATCCGCACTACCTTAAAAGGGGCGTGTATTTCGTACCATATAACTAGAAGATCAACCTCTGCAACACACCCCAAGATCTTGTCTCCCATGGCTGCATACACACGGAACGAAAGATGGCGCCCACGAAGGGGAAATCCAAATGACTTTCACATTCGCCAGACCTACTCTGACCTCTCATTTGTCTTGAAGGACCTCGAGGAGCGTGTGGCGACCTTGTCGCTCGACGACACGTACGCCTCAGAGGTCGTCCGACTGCGTCACGTCACACCCGTGGCGTCCTATTCATGGATAGACTCCCCCGTCCCGACCATCGTCGTCCCAGGTATGTCTATAGTTGCACGCGCCGTCAATCTTTCCTTGCAAACCTCGATCTCCAAAGGTTCACCCTGGATATGGGCGGACAGACCAGTGAAACAAGTACCACTCGACGCTGGGGTCCATTACATCCATCACAATGCATCAAAAATGGGCAACCAGTCCCCCATGTTGCCCCTCTTTGCTGCGATTGATGCGATGCACGACAACTTTGCGTACAAGGACCTCGATCTCGTCACCGATCGCAACGGGCTCCGAAAGTTGCTCCGGCACATTGACAATGTACGCACCGAGGACAACTTTCGGATCGATGTGGATCTGGTCGGGAAGACGTGTTTTTTTACGCGGCAGGAGGAGAACTCGGCTGTGACTGGGCAAAACACGGGATATGCGAATGAATACCTCAAGGCTGCCACCAAAGCGCCACGAGGCTGCGAGAAGATGGTCGACCACCACCGCATTATTACCTACGTGAGTCGCGGTCGCGACCGCGAGTCCCCAAGGATGTGAAGGCACTGATCGTGTTTGGCAGAAATTCGGGAGCCTGCAAATTTTGCTTGATTTCACAGCGTACGCTTTCATCGAAGCAAAGACTGATGACGATGTCCTTGCTTCATTCTCGTCGTTAAGCATCGGGAACAAGGGAGAGGAAGAGAAGACGGAGAAGCCGAAGAAGACGTCTCCTGATGGTGTCAAGGTTGAGGTCGTCTCGCCTCGCACGCTCGTCCCTCACTCCGACTTGGTCGAGGTGAGGACACAGTCTGTCTTGCGCCAGCCCCACTGGCGGGAGATCTATCCCCAGTTGTATCTGTCCCAGACGGCGTGGCTCTACATGGCGAGGCACAAAGGGGGTGTCTTTCAACCGGTGGAAAAGATATCACTCACGGGGAAAGAGATGAAGCCGCATGCGGAACTGATGGAGGATTCGCTTATGAGACTGAAGAATCTGCTAGAGGCAATAGTGAAGGTAGTGCGTGACCAGGGAGAGGGTGTCCCCCTGAGCTTGGTGCGTCAGGGGGGAACGCTCTTCCTTTGGAAGCGCAAGGAGGGCACAGGAAAGCACATTGGGGAGGAGATCACGGCCAAGTTCAAGGTGTAAGCGGCGTAGCAGTAGTGGCCGTGTTTCGATATAGAAACCGAGAAAGCAACCATTCCCTTAGGGTTGCACCCTAGCGTGTTCCATCAGAATCCGTTGCCGGAATTCTGGCATGGGCAAATTCAGGGTGAGTACAGGTACAAGTTTGCTCGTTCTCATGATTAATACGGAGGGTGCGGTCCCCAGACCTATCGGGTCTCTTGATCAGACGAGCGTTTATCTGATAACCTCCCATCGTCCGGAAAAACCTTTTCCTTGAGATACCGGTCCAGTCTTATTTTGGGTTGAATCCCTATCTCATCGCAAGACCTCTGATCGGCCATCAAGTCGTAACGTTGCAGTCACGATAAGAATCGTTAATCGGTACGGGATTCGGTACCCTGCATCCGAAGCCGCCAAGGCACTGCGGAGAATGGATGTGCCCTCGAACGTTCTAGCCACATTGCGCTCGACAATCTAGGACGTGGTACTAGGGCCCAATCTAGGGGTGCATCTTGGGGAAAAAGAAGAGTCCCCAGATCCATTCCCCACAACACATGATGCCGGGCGAGTTAACTCCAATAGGCAGTCTATCTATCATCGGCCCATGGTGCCGTGCCTGCGACTGACTGTTCTATTCCCAGCATCTTCGTAAATTTTTTTGGGTTTTCTGATCATCTCGGAAGGTTGCGTTTCAGGGTTCTACCAATTTTTATTTTCGTTGCGATTCAGGTCATGTTTCGGGTACTTCGGTTCTTGCAACTGAGCTCGCCTATTCCAGCGGGGTCCCAGCGCTTGATACGCGGTGTCTCGTGATCCCTCAAACCCTGGGGTGTGGTGAACGCTTTGGTGGAGCTGCACGTCAAGCATAACCAAACTAAAGAACCCGTCTTGGGAGTCGGACGTACCGCTATCAGCTTTCTGAACTATTCAGGTACAGTGATGTTGGACACGGTTTCAGTACGTCTTCCATCTGCATTCCCCGCAGATGCCGGCGACTTCAATGGACAATGGACAAAGTCGCCTGCTCGGAACCCTGTCCCGAACAACCTTAATTTTTTTTTGTGGCATGGTAGTGCTTAAGGCCCTGTTTAGTTTGACTTAACGACTTTCGGCTACCTGCTTGAACTTCGGCTGTTACATTGGTTGTATAGTAGCTGCGGAACTGGCCGGGTTATGCAAGCGTGACCAACGTGACAAAGTTTGCCCTCATTGGCCGTCAACGATGGATCGTACGCTGCAGCATATGCCAGCGTGACATCCAAGAAAGGAAAGGTCAGTTGGTATCCTCCGGTGGCTGAGTACAGCCGAAGTTCAAGTAGGTAGCCGAAAGTCGTTAAGTCAAACTAAACAGGGCCTAATGCAGTAATAATTAGGTACGTGAGGAGCTTTGCATGTCGGGCATGGATCACAAACGTTATGCGCACGTAACGAACAGCCTTGCGCGTCGTGCTCCACTGCAGACATACCACTCCACTGTTATACCAGCGGCGTGTGATGAGCTATTTGGTGGGTGCTGTCAAGGGAAGTTGCGTCTCGGTCTCAGAGTTTAGTACGTTTAGTCCTCAACGGTGGGAATCTTTGCGCTTCTGTTTGATCTTCAAATTACGGTTCGCTGGGGTCGACGGAGTGCAAAAGACACATCCCACCATAATGCATTGAAAGTTTCAAGACATCCCCCTCCTCCCGATGATCAGGACTTCGAGAATAAAAGGCAACTTGCCAAGACAACGCATATTCGGAACGGACATCCGACATGCGCCGCAGGTTGCTGTGTGCCCTGCGAGTTTGATATGAGTGTCGCGATAACGTCCGGGAGTCACAGAATGCGGGACATATACACAATGTAGATGACAACACCTATACACTAATATATACACATCAATCCCACCCATATCTATATCTGACAGTCGAATGCAGGTAGGAAGACCTGGTCACAGATCGTGGTGTCCATGTCGTCTAGACCCTGTCGGGATGGAACGCGTGCGACAGCGTTTGAAGATGCACGGTCGTCCCGCCGTCGAGTGTAAGCGACGTCGACGTCGACCCGACACTGAATTTGACCGACGAGCCCGTCGACCTGAACGAATCCTTTTCCCAGGCCTTCCCAGCGATCACGCGAAGGATCAGTACCTGGGGTGATATGCACTACGCGCGCCTCAGTTTGGTCGGGCCTACACCACATGGAGAGACGACAGACCATCATGGGGACGTAGACAGAGCCAAACACTGCGGACGTTGGGCTCCCTATCCCCAATGACACCAAAAAGGCAATGCCGGAGAGTGTATACGGAAACACCGATTCGACGACGATGGTCGCGATGGAGAAATACGTAGACGCGTATTCCCGTCCGAGGTGCTCCTGGACTGCCTTCCCGTGTCGGATGATGCGGTAGCATATCATGCACGTTAGAATGGTATTCAAGGATACCGAGGCGGTGTAATATGCGAGTCCGAGCCGGGAAGCAACGCCACTGAAGAAGTCGACTCCGGGTATGCTTGTGATCCAGTTGAAGATGATTCCCAAGACTAGGTGGACATGCGATGAGGCAATCGTGTAAAGGGAATGACAAGGCGCATACCGAGGGTAGCCAGCCACAGGACGATGGGCCCGATAACGACACGAAAGCTGTTCCATACAATATGACAACGGTAGATCTGGAAGCCAATCCAGTGAACACACTTCGTACGTTGTTGCGCACGCTCTTACCATAAGGCCGTCCGTCATGAGCTGAAGTAGGACTATCATAGTCGTCCCCCAGTCCATATACCAGTCCGAGCTGTTTGCCTTCCAATACGCGTCAGGGCCCCCCGGAAAGCCACGGTCAAGCAACCACATTTTTTCGCCAAACAACGTCTCAACAGCTACCCAGACCGTGATGGAAAACACCATCATGGTGCTGAAGCACGCGTAGAATATGTTTTTCCTACGCGCACCTTTGCTAGTGAGCAGAAGGTGCATGGTTTTAAAGTAAAAGATCAACTCGACGCCTGAACAGACCACTAAGCATAAAATGTGTGAGGATGCGTATCGTCACCAAACTCACCATACAGGATGTTCTGTAGATTGATTCCAACATACATCGCGTTCTGGAATGTGCTTCCATTCCTTTCGGTGTCCGCAGTTGATGTGGACATGATACTGATTTGAAGGGAAAACAAGAAGATCAACTGCACATCACACGAATTGACCTGGACTCTCCCAGGGAGATCTTAACCAGATAACCTCCGTGCGTTACTTACGATGCTGATTATATGATGTTCAGGGGTAGACAGCGGCGCGTCCACGGATATCCCTGATGATCTAGAAATAGACGTTAGAATTAGCGTAATCTTGTCACCTTCACGCAAGGCTGAAAAGTAAGTACCCACGGTATCACGAATTCGGAACCGAAGGGCCGGAAGGCTTTACACCCTGCAATAGTCAAATTTGGTTGGAAAGGCTGTATATGATGTACACATATTGAAGCGCGCAAATTTAGTTCTGCTGTCATCCTATGGAGTTGTCGCATCCTGTTCGTCCGAGGGACAAGGAATAAATCGAAATCCGCCGCGTGCTCTTTCGTATTCGTCGACCTCAGCAGGTAATTAAAGGGTTCTGATACGGATATCGGACCAGACAGAAGGACGTACACACTCGTTTCGGGTTCACGAATACGGCACATGCAGCGTTACGTATGTATCCTACAAATAATCATTTTTAGTGACTGAGCAACCCTTCAGTGACCATAGACCACTATGCTTAGCACCACTTCGACCACAA
The DNA here is from genome assembly GCA_038089675.1 of Boletales sp. KT-2023b. Lineage (NCBI taxonomy): Eukaryota > Fungi > Basidiomycota > Agaricomycetes > Boletales > Boletales sp. KT-2023b. The sequence goes on along the minus strand of JBBPLE010000423.1, from coordinate 20,661 downwards.
CATCTATGTAGCTCACAATTGGAACGTTTAGACCTTGTCGCATTCGTCCGGGTAACATGCACCCGAGATTGTCTGCAGGCGAGCCTTCGCGGCTCCGACACTGAATTCAACCGACGGGCACGTTGACTTGAACGTATCCTTGTCCCATGCTGTCCCCGCGATCACTCGGAGAATCAGCAACTGTGGTGATATGCACTATGATGCATCGCACTCAGCCTAGGCACACTGCATTGCATAGCATATCAACGTACCATCATGAGGACATACACACAGACGAACACCACAGACGTCGGACTGCCTATCCCCAACGACACCAAACAAGCAATACCGGAGAGTGTGTAGGGAAGTACAGACTCGATGACGACTGTCACGACGGAGAAATACTTCGACGCGTATTCCTTTCCGAGCTGTTCTTGGACTTCCCTACCGTGCCGTATGATCCGGTAACATATCATACACGTTAGTGTGGTGTTTAGAAACACCGAAGTTGAGTAGTATGCCAACCCAAGTTGGGTTGCGACGCCAGAGAAAAAGTCACCTCCTGGTGTACTGGTGATCCAGTCGACCAAGAGTCCCAGGACTAGGTACGGAGGGGATGAAGATGAAGCGACTGCGGAAGGAGTAGCCACACGTACCGAAGGAAGCTAGCCACAGGATGATAGGTCCAATGACGAGCTGATAATTGTTATATATAACACGACAGCGGTAGATCTGCGGGGGAACAGAGTGAACATATATACTGAGAGAATACCGTGAGTCCCCACCATGAGGCCGTCCGTCATGAGCTGGAGTATGACCATCATTGTAGTCCCCCAATCCATATACCAATTTGAGCTGTTCTTCTTCCAAAATTCGTCAGGACCTCCTGGAAAGTCATCGTCAAGCAACCACATTTCTTCGCCAAATATCGCTTGGGCGGCTATCCAAACAGTGACGGAGAATAACATCATAGAGCTGAAGCATGCATAGAATATTTTAGACTTTTTGGACGCTCTTGGGCTAGTCAGTAAAATTTTTATGGTTTTAAAGTAAAGAAGCAATTCAATGCCTGCATGAGCAAGCCGCTGAGTGCCTCTGGTGATGCACGGGATCAAAAGACACACCATAGAGGATGTTCTGTATATTGATTCCGATATAGACCGAATTCTGGAATACGTCCCCAGTTGATGCAGACATATGGTTCCAAGGGAAAACCGAGAGGGTCTCCTCTGCTTTATATCATACCAAGCGCCCCGGGATCTTCCGGCAAACGGTTCTAATGGGAAACTTTTAGCTAGACAGGGCACCAGCCGGGGCAACGCGATGACGTGACCTGCTCGTGTCCATGAATAATCTGATAAGTCAGAGAAGGAGAGATTATGTAGTGAGCACGTAAGAGTCGGACAACTTGACTCCAAGCCGCCATTGAAAGGTGTACATGTGACACTCTGGTGCGCGCCCTGCCAAAAAAAAAAGCATACATACTTGAGTACTACGTGGCAGGTGATCGCGCACCGAAGCGCCTATAGCTTTTGGCAGACACAAACGACAAAAAATCGGCATCGCACCTGAAGGCCTGACGTGTCATAAGCTATGAATGTTATAGGCGAATATATGACAGACCAAGTCTGATGCATGGATAACAAACACGGGAACGATCAAGGGGCGTCGTATCACATCGTGTGCCTCGGGATGTAAGTACATAATCAAGTTTCCAACTCTCTGGTCAGGAGGGACGTAGCATTTTTCGCACCCTCATTACCGCCAGGACTGCAGAAATACTAGGCCCTGGGCGACATGGGATATGATGCGAGCCTGAGCGATCCGTGTCACTTTGATGTGTCGCAACTTTTTTCGCCACAGTACAGCCTTTCCTCATTTAGTAGGGATTCCTGGACCTGCGTCCCGTCTTATTTTTGGGACATATTCCTGTTTATTTAGAATCTGCAGACGAAATATTCTTGCTTCAGCTGCTAAGGATCCACTCAATTTTTCATATTGTAATATCTGAGTAGCGTGGATAAAAAGTTGCGACACGAGATACCGTGTGACCACGTCATGCGTCACGGTCACACTACTCTGGAGTTGTAGTTACAAACTGGTTTTTATTTTATGTATTTTTAATCCCGTATGGACGGCGTAGATACACACTCCTTGTAGTTTCCGTAACGTGAGGATTATAAATCCCAGTGCCAGCTATTAGGTATACAAACTGGTCTTGACCATGTCTCGGGCAGCCAAGCCTGCCTTTTCCTGCCAGTGGTTGTCCTGCCGACCAACTTCAATTGAAGCAGTGCAAAGTCCACCAGCGGCGATTTGCACTTAGCACTGCTGCGCCCCTCAGGTGTAAGCTTCACGTCACCGCTCGGTCTAGGTATTTCCGAGGACCCTATCATGACAATCATCAGCGGATTAAGCGAGTCGTTCAGCATCGAAATGGTGCCCCGTTTGGTTAGTTTGAAAAATCAGCCGACAAACCTACTAACTGTCTGAGGAGATTTCGGGCAGTCGGCCAATCGGATGCATTCGCTATCGTGAACGTAACATTCCGTTCACTCGTTTGAAGCGTTCATTTCCAACGGTTTGCAGATGATGCTCCTCTCGAAACAAACCCAAAGGTTTACAGCCGTCGGTAGTACGATCGCGTAAATGATCATTCTTCACCGTGACCTACTACAGAAATAATAGCACCTGCACACATCTCCAATGCAATAGCCGTTCAGAGCATGGCCCCTGGCCGGCATTTTTTAATTATCCCCGTCGGCCCATTCAGCGAACACGAACGACGCTTAAACTTTGTCGATTCGTCTGCCAGCTAATGATGCGTGTTGGATGACGGTTGCAGATGCGCTCTACGCGCGCTGCACTTCAGTGATGTCGATGTGTCCCAAACCCTGAATCTGATCGGCGAGCGAGCCATCAGTTTGAACGCATCCTCGTCACATGCCGCCCCAGCGATCACTCGGAGAATCAACACTTGAGGCGATGTGCACTACGATATGTCACGCTTGGCAGCACCACACCACACGGAGAGGACGCACCACCATGAGGACGTAGAGGGGGACAAACATCACCAATATTGGACTCCACATCCCCAATGAGACTAGACAGGCAACACTGGAAAGTGTGTAAGGAAACACATTGTAACAGATTCGACGAGGACCGTCACGACAGAAATATATGGGCGCATATTCTTTTTCAACGTACATCAGGAAAGTGTGCAAGAACACAGAGATGGCATAATACGCCGGAATCAGCTGTGTAGCAGTGCCGGGGAAGTAGTCGCCTCCTGGCGGACTGGTGACTCGGTTGACAAAAAAAAAATTTCGAGTTTATTGTCCTATAAGGACAAAAATCTTAAAACTAGATGGACATACAATTATTGAGGCAACTGCAAATGACTCAGGGTGAGTGCTCGCCGAGAGCAACAAGCCACAGGATGATGGATCTGACGACGACACGATAACTGTCCCATATACATAATGCGACAACGATATAACTTGGAACCGACGAAGTGAACATTCAACCTGCCAGTGACAACATGCCAAGTGATCTTACTATGAGGCTGTCCGTTATGAGCTGAGGGATAATCATCGTTGTTGTCTCCCACTCCATATACCAAACCGAATCATCTATCTTCAAGCATGCGTTGGAGCCTCTTGGAAAGCTACGGCCAAGCAACCCACATTTTTCCGCCGAAAGTAGTTTGACCGGTTACCCAAACCGTGACGGAGAACACCATTACGGTGCTGGGGCACGCGTGGAATATATTGGGTTTCTTACACGCTCCCCCGTTGGTCATCAAAGATGTATAATTTTCGAGTAGAGGGTCAACCCGATTCCTAACCCAGCCGGTGTGAATAAAAACCTCTTATGATGGCTTTGACACGGAACTAACCATACAGGATATTCTGTATGTTGATTCCGATATACATCGCATTATGGAATATGTTGCCGTTCGATCCGGAGTCTGCGGATGATGTGGTTGTGGGGCAGCGGGAGAAGACAAAAAAAAACACCCCAATTTTATGTCTTACGTCTGGCGCTCAACTTCGAGCGACGCCGTTACCACAACAGGTACATACTGATGGGCATAGCGGGTGGAGAGTGGCGTGTCATGGGAACCTATGGTGAACCATGTAGAACGGAAGTGAGCGCTTTAGCTTTAGTAATGAATATGTCACGTAAAAGAACTTGCTCGCCTCAGAAAACGGCCGGAACCGCATCGGCAATATGCATACACCCGAGTGCCTGTGATTCAGATTGTCGATTTCTATGTAAGGGCAAAGTCATCAAAGAAAAATTCACTTAGGTCTGACAAGATAGTACATCATCGGCATCATTCAAGGTGAGGCTCCCCGTCCGACAGAGTCTCGTGTGGCAGATCACGACGATCAAGTGATGCCATATGGGGTGTCAAACAAAGTGTTCATATCTCCACTAGAGAACAAAGGTTAGTAACTGGGTTTGTTCAGGTTCCGATGTATATCCTCGCACCCGACGGAATACCGCGTATACGCGTCCGGTCCTTATGGCATTTATTGGTGCAAAGTTATCCCATATGCCAATCGTGGGAACCGGTGAAACTTCCCGCCAGCCCGAATCAAGTTGAGTCCGAGCATAGTATGTACTTCATCGGCCACATCCACTAATCTATCTTCACGACTCAAATCGGTCAGCCAGCTCGGGCGTGACCCATGATACTATGTAATCTCCTCAAATTTAAATTTTGACCTTGCCACGATCGGCAGTGCGATTGATAAGGAGTAGAGATAAATAATGCCTGGTGCCGATACAAATCCGTCTTCCAAATGAATGAAACGAACTTCAACTACGAACCTTGGTCCGTGTGTTTTACAAAAAAAAACTCACGCATGCCACGTCGCTCAAGGAACACATGCTGGCATCGTTTAGTATCAAAGGTGACACTTAGCGAGCACCGAAGGGGCACTAATGCGAAGGGTGAATGACAATTCAGAACTAAGGAATACATGAGGTATGAACGAGTCTTATATACTACGAAGAAATGAGGCTGTAACGTGTGTAAATAATATGAATGGCGCCATATACTGCGGAAAGAATGTTCTGGCGCATTCCAAAGGGTACGGGGTAAATGGAAAATGAAATAGAGTGACAAGGGTAAGACGGAAATGAAGACGGTTCTGACATTTAGACCTTATCGCACCCGTCTGCATTTGACGCCGTTTCAGGCTGGAAATGTACACTCGGCATGTTGTTGTCGAATCCGAGAGACGTCGACATGGTCCCCACACTGAACTTGAGCTGTGAACTTGTCGACTTGAGCGTATCCTTGTCCCATGCAGTCCCCGCGATCACCCGGAGGATGAGCATCTGTGGCGATATGCACTACGATATGCTACGCTTAGTCAAGGCGGTACCACATCACATGGAAAGGGGGACGGACCATCATCAGGACGTACACACACATGAACACCACCGACGTCGGACTGCCTACCCCCAGCGACACCAGACAGGTGATGCCGGCGAGCGTGTAGGGAAGCACAGATTCGATGATGACTGTCACGATGCCGAAGTACAAGGACGCGTATCCTTTCCCGATGTGTTTTTGGACCTTCCTTGCATGTCGTAGAATACGGAAACATATCATGCACGTCAGGATGATGTTGAGGAACACGGAGACAGCGTAATATGCAAGAATGAGTTGAGTGGCGATGCCGACGAAAAAATCGCCTCCTGGTGTGCTAGTGACCCAGTCGACCACGATCCCTAGAACTTGGTGGACATGGAGCGAATGAAGTAACTGATTAAACGGAATGGTTGAACAACTACTTACCGAGGGTGGCCAGCCATAAGATAATGGGTCCGATGACGAGCCGATAACTGTCCCATAAAACACGACAGCGGTGGATCTGCGGGCGAAGAGAGTAAACATATATCCTAAGAACATACTATACGCCCCTACCATGAGGCCGTCCGTCATGAGTTGGAGTACGACCATCATCGTGGTCCCCCAATCCATGTACCAAATCGAAATATTTTTCTTCCAGTATGCGTCACGACCCCCTGGATAGTCATCGTCAAGCAACCACATTCTTTCGCCGAATATTGCTGGTGTGACGATCCAGACCGTGACGGAAGCCACCATCACGGTGCTGAAACATGCGTAGAATATAGTGGACTTTTTATATGCACCTCTGCTGTTGAGTAAAAGGTAGATGGTCTTAAAGTAGAGGAGTAATTCGACACCTGAATGAGTGACTTGGTGTCTGAAATGTCCGATGAGACAATGCGACGAAAGACTCACCGTACAGGATGTTCTGTAGGTTGATTCCAATGTATAACGAATTCTGGAATACAATGTCATTTGAGTTGGAATCGGCGGAAGACGTGGTCATAACTCCAAGAGGGAAGAAATGAGGTCTGATGATGGTTTTATATCACACGAGCTCTCCTAAGGCTCTTCCAGAAAATGCCCTTAACTGGACAACTCCCGTGAGCCAGGGCACTTGATGAACGCGATGACATGACGATATTTACTTATGAGAGGGTGGAAAGTGGCATATTACTTAGTACATGCCACAGGCCCTGATGAAATTGAGACGTTGTGATGACGTAAAGGGTAAAAGCGCACCCACGGTCCCACTGTGTACCTCATAGGCTGTGAATTCTGTATGCGCAATGGGTAAAGGTTCTAGTATGTACCTCTGTGGACAGTGAACACCGTCAGAAACCGCCTTGCCTGACGAGGTTTCTGGGGTCATAATGATTCGCGGGAACGATTTTGCCGGAGTTTGCCGTGTGTCGCAGACCCGTAATATTACGTGGGGAGTACTACCAGACTTTCCCGTGCGGTGCGGCGTTTTCGAGTACTGATACTACTGAAGTACATTCATGTTGGGTGACTTATTCTGGGGTTAGATGGAATACTCTCCTCACTCGTAGACAGTTAGGTGTTCGAGAGTCAGTATCCATTGGATGTTACATAAATCGGGGGTTTACTGTGAAAGCTGTTATAGACAAGATGTTCAGTAACTCTTTCGCAACTGAGCGAATTTTCCGGAGACATGCCGACGGTCCTTCAAGCTTCCAGTTCCAAACGGAGATGACAGACTCTGCTCGCTTCGTCTTTTCTCGCCAAGGTACAAACTTGCGGGAAAAGCAGAGCTTTGCCGCATCATTCCGTTGATAAGCCTGTATGGTGGAAGGCTGATTTCACCTCATGTACAACGCACATGGGAAAGTCGTGCTGCCATCTCCTTGGGCATTAACCCTGTAATTATAAGGGCGTGATTCCGAATTATTTAGTGATTACGGGGTACTGGCCCGGATCTGTCGATAAAAAAGCGTCTTTGGAGTTTGGATACCTGTAGGTATCGCAGAGTGGCTAAGCCAACATCATTTTGTCATGGTCCAAGACATGTCTCTATTGTACTTCTGACCGGACGGTGTTCGAGCACGATCGAACGATACTTCCTTGGTAGTTATGATTCTTGACTATAGCGGGGTATGTGACATGTCACGCCTGTGTCTGTGACTGCATACGCTCATCGCTTCTGCACTGAGCCAGCGCAGTCAACCACCACTGCCGTTTATAAGCCCATCTATCTCGCATTGTACGGTAAGCAAAATCACACCAGACCTTTTCTCTACGTACTTACCCGCATTTTCATTCTCAGAGCCGTCATGTTCGTGTTTTTTTTTTTTCATATCCTGGCCATACCGATTTTGACCTCTCCCAAACCCTAGGTCTGAACCTTACGACCCCTACCTCCCTCGCAATGGCTCGTCATCAAATCCCTCCGGCTCGCAGGGCAACGCCAAAACCGCAGCCATCCAACAACAAATCGACGACACTGTCGGAATCATGCGCGAGAACATCACAAAGGTTGCCGAGAGAGGCGAGCGATTGGATTCGCTCCAGGACAAGACCGGTCAGCTGCTTGGGCCATCCTGATGCACAAGATGCTAAGGTTTTCTGCAGACAATCTGGCTGTTTCGGCCCAAGGCTTTCGTCGGGGTGCAAATAGGGTTCGCAAAGTGAGTCTTGTTCTTCTCTCGCATAGTACAATTCTGACCGGTCTGTTTAGAACATGTGGTAGGTTCCGCTCATTCATTAAATGTTGCATTCGTTCTCACTTGGGTTGACACTAGGTGGAAGGACATGAAGGTGGGCTTGTGTTGTCGCACAAGACAGGAGTGCTGACGTGTACTCCAGATGCGTATCATTATAGGCCTGGCAGTGGCCATCATCATTGTGATCATTGTCGTGAGCATCGTCAAAGCGACGCAACACAAATAGACGTTGGCCGTCACACTCTACTGCACAAGCGCTAACTATTCTTGTCGTGTTGTATCTATGACGCGTCTCTCTAATTCTTTCCGTTCTTCTTCCGTGTCTAGTTTTGTGTCTCGTTGGACAGAACGCTTGGCAGTAGTGAGCCTGTATTGTGACCCTAGCCCGAATTCGATTTGTTGTGTTAGTGGCCCATGTGGCGTTCCCACGAAGACCTTCCAGTTGATCATAGCAAAAACCTGTGCTTTTGACGTCCACCAAAGTTTGAATTCATACTTGACTTGCTCTCTACCTTCAATTCTTCTCTGTGGCTTGACTGCCCGTGCCTCTCCTTTACACTCATTTTCAATACTCCCCTTATACATGTCACGATGTCCGCCCATGGCCACAAGCAGTCCGCCTCGGTCTCTCAGAACCTCAAAGCCCAGCTTGCTAATGCCTATAACGAACTCGGAAAGGAACTCGCTTCCCAAAAGATCAGGGTAATAGGTAATTACACCCTCGGAAAAGTCATCGGTGAAGGCAAGTCTCCTTAACCCTACCACAGGCACCCCTCCGCCTGATAAGATCCCCAACAGGAGCCTATGGTAAAGTTCGCATGGGCACCCATCGTCTCACATCCACCCGCGTTGCCATCAAGCAGATCCCAAAAGCAATGTCCGCTTCCCTCACCCGCGAAATACACCACCACCGTCAGCTCCACCACCCTCACGTCACTCAAATGTACGAAGTCATTGCTACCGAATCATACATATGGATTGTTACCGAGCTCTGTTCCGGAGGTGAACTCTTTGATTATCTCGCTGAAAAGGGCCGTTTGTCCGAAGACGAAGCCAAAATCATCTTTGGCCAGTTGTGTCTTGCAGTCGCATACCTACACGACAAGGGCATCGTCCACCGCGATCTCAAGTTGGAAAATGTGTTGCTCGATGAACGATGTCGCGTCAAACTGGGTGATTTTGGTTTTACGCGTGAATATGAAAAGGGTATATATATGGAGACCTTCTGCGGTACTACCGGATACGCTGCTCCCGAGGTACTGCAAGGTAAGAAATACCTTGGTCCAGGTGAGTGATGCTCTAAATCTGCCACTCGTGCTCTTAAAGAGGTATCCAGAAGTGGACATTTGGTCCATGGGTGTAATTCTTTACTGCCTTTTGACCGGTACCTTACCGTTCGACGATGACGACGAAGCTATCATGAAGGAGAAGGTTATCAGAGGAGGGTTTGAAGATCCAGTGTGGTTATCCACAGGTTCGGCTCTTGTTGCTACTTGAACTATTGATTTTTACGGTCCCCTATAGACGCCCGCTACCTACTTCGGGATATCCTACAGAGCGACCCATCGAAACGCCTGACAATCCCCCAAATCCTGGCATCCCGTTGGTTTACCTTGCGCACTGTTCCTGTTTCTACTGCCATCAAACCCGATGACGCCCCCGCATCGCCATCACCTGCTCGCACTGCTTTCCCATTGAGCGTAAAATCCGCTATGAATGTAACAAAAATGCGAGATACAGAACAAGTAGTATCATCGGCAACCTCTGCTACATCAGATCTGACCTTTGTCTCCGCTTCCTCCAAAATTTTGCCGCCCACATCCACGCCCCCTAACGATCCCTTTCAAATATCTTCAGAGTTGGTTACTGTCCAAATCCATTCTAGCCCGAGCCAAAGTACTGTCACCAAAGGTGACCGAGGGTCCAAGGACACCAGGACGCGGCCTGAAAGTGTAGCTGAAGGAGAGAGAGAAAGTAGTATGGAGATAACTCCATCCGTCACCCCCTTCAACCCTACACGGGTTCCGCCGCATCCCACTCGTACACCTGCTCGCACGAAACGGCGTTCTGTGTCGTCAACACTTTCCGATGGGAATGGCTCGCCGCCACGTGAACAATCCTTTGTTCCCCTGCCCCCCCAAGACTTTGCGCATCTCCTCAACACACCGGCTCCGATCATTTTCTCCACACCTGCCGAACGAGGGTTATTGAACTCTTTGAGCACAATGGGCTTTGACACTGCTCAAATTGTACACTCAGTTATCTCAGATGCGTGTGATTCGGCAGGCGCTCTTTGGTGGATGCTGATACGTAAACACGAGAAACGGATCCTGGACGAGGTTCGAGCCATTCCTCCAGACTCTGCCACTGAACAAGCCGGGGAAGGATCCGATCGACGCAAACAGAATGAAGACGACCGACTCTCAGGTTCCCGGAAGAAGCACAAACATAGTATTGCAGTCCAAACTGAAGAGCCTCCGGTTACCCCTCCAGAGTTCGCTCTTGTACCGCCTACCCCAACGGCTTCCGCCGTCCGACCGTCCACACCTCCCCGTGCCAAATCGCCATTCCTTTCACCCTCCCCTACTACAAACGAGTCCTCCGTTCGCTCAAATCAATCCACGCCGAGCGGAAGCTACAAGGGAATAGAGACTAAGGATAAGGATCTGCTCAAGTTGAAAAGAGATGGCAAGGTTCGCTCAGGAAGCGTTAGCATCATGCAAAGAGCGACAACAGCCCTTGAAGCGGCAGGTCTTGTGCGAAAGAAGTCCACGGAAGCGGTGAAAGACCAACGCGACAGTGTCAGAGAGAAGGAGAAATCGCGGGAGAATGTCGGGGACGACCCTCGTAGCTCACATGGTAGTGGCTCATCCAAGTTGACAAAATCGCCACCAGTTAAGGCGAAGGATGGGGCACCAATATCTTCTTCGCCTCCTCCCGATCTGCCTGCTATACCCGGATCCCCGTGGGTCATAGCAGGTGAACGGACGTCGCCACCTGGTGGCCATGCGCCAACACCCACGAATTCTCCAGGTGATACGTTAAAGTTAAACTCGTTACCAAATATCCCCGAGGGCGGAGGACGAGTTGTACCGCCCAACAGAAATCGAGCCAGCTTGCTCTCGGCGTTTCGCCTCTGGTTCCAAGAGGATAAAAAGGGTAAACGGAAGGAGACTGTACAACAAGTACCACAGGGCAGTAATCGTGGGTTGCACTATTCCCAATCCTTATTTGTCCCGCCGCCTCCGCCTATGTCCCCTTCTAACAAGAACACAGTCAAGCGACGTGCGAGTGGAGGTGGGCGGGGTCGCCGTGTTAAGCGCCAATCCGCATCATCTCGTCGGTCGAGTAGCGTCAATTCCCGCAGATCGTCTAGCAATTCTGCCCAGGTCTTTAAGATTGAACAGTCTCATCCACTTGACCAAATCCCTTCAGTCCCATCGTTTGGCGCAGAGACGCCCAACTCTGAGAGAGCCGAATACTCCTCACGACCTTCGTCTGTACACAGCTTTAACGTCGGTCCTCGACATCGCAAATCCCCATCTGCAGGTTCGAATGGATCAGCCTACTATCGTACCTCGTCACCACTACCCAAGTACCACCATCGCAGGGCCGGTTCGTCTTCCTCTACTCGTGTCATTCGGCAAGTTCCAAGCACACCCGGCAACGCGCGCGCTACACATCACCGCTCGAATTCCGCCGCCTCTTCGGTGCATTCCCTATCATCCTCGCGACCCACGTCATTTTACGAAGCTTCAGAGGGTGAACCAACACGGACGGATTCGCCGTTCAAGGGATATCCCTCTAGAAAATCGTTAGACGATAGCACTCCTAGGCGCGTTGCAGGCACGTTCATTGCTCAGAAGCGTCTCACTCCCTTCGCGAGCCCACATACCTCTGGTTCCTTAGGGCGTACGTCATGGAAAAAGAGCTGGGGGCACGAGCCCCCCGGATGGCAAAGTCGGAGCACTCAACTTCCCGTTGAAGTTCTCGTCATCTCGCCAGCGTCAGACATCAGGGACGTATTCAGTGGAGGTCGACCAAGTTTGAGCATGGGAGACGAAAGCGACTGGGTGGACGAGGATGAGGATGTCCCCGAGTTTGCGGGCGGACTAGGACAAATGCCTGGGAGCGCAACCACGAGTTCTAGTGCGAGCTCGTCATACTTGACGTTGGAGTCGCCAGTGCCACTGGTGATGTCGCCCCCTCCGAGGAGTCGTAGCGGGCACACACGTACGAGCAAGGGTCGTTCGGGGACTGGTACAGGTGTCGTCGGGAGACGAGGAGGCCATTCTCCGGCTGGGAGGTCCTCGCCTGCTCCTGGACAAGGTGAGATGGCGTTTGAAGTGCCGGAAGCGAGAGGTGGGCGATGGCAACTACCGGGGTCGCGTGGTCCCGCTTTTAAACATCCGATCCAAGAAGAGGACGAGGGTGAAGAAGAATGAAGTAGAAGAAGTATGCGTGTTGACTTTCTCTGTTTCATGGTTGGCTGTTCTGTGTTGTGTTGTCGATCGAGCATCATAGGCTTCTGCGCGATGCGCAGTAGATGCCATACATTTTGTTCTTTTTTTCCTGGTTTTCTCGTCGGACCTCGTTGCGCTCTATCGTATACATTGCTATTTCGCTGGTCGTACTTGTGGTCCCCACGCACTCTATCCTCATACTCTGTCGGATATTTCTTTTTTTTCGGTGGGCTTGTTCCGATACTGGTTACGGATTTTCACTTTCTTTTGCTTGCTCAGTGAAGTATTTCATGGTCATGTTGTGCGTATTTTTATAAGATACCCTGGCTTATTTTTTCCTGACTCAGGCCCAGTGTTAATTGGTTGTTTCAGTCCTTGCATGAGAACTGGTGTGACAAGATGTGAATGTGACGTATCGCGTACCTCACATCACGTGACGTCACATTGTCTTGTATAGTGGAACGCGAGCCATGCTCTTTCGCTCATGACACGCGGACGCACTTTCGGACTACGTGGAGGACGCGGGGGACGCTCCAGTTATCGGGGAAACACCAGCTTTCGCGGTAGCCGTGGCAGAGGAAGAGGCGGGCGAAGCGGCACATCCAATGGGAACATACCAGGAGAAAGACCACCCCCACAACGCGAGGATGATGGTACACAGCTGGCTGAACGGTTCGAGCAAGTCCAGTTGAGCGATGAGATTGACGAGAAGCTTGGATTTGCGCGGCTGCAGGAGGGCAGACGAAGGGAAGGTTGGCTCATCAACATGCATCCGACGTTGGTCAAGGACCCGGACTATCCTGGAGGAAAGGCTGGGGTCGATTTTTACTTTATACAGGACGACGGCGGGTCGTTCAAGTGCACGATGCAATACGAGCCGTATTTTCAGATTGCGTGCAAGGTGCGCGTTCGTCGTGTCTTCGTTGACAAACGTAATGACGTGTGGAATGCGACGCAGAGCGGTTCGGAGGCGACCGTCGAGGAATGGCTCATGAAGCGGTACGAAGGCGTTATTTACAAGATCGTTCGTGACCGAAAAGAAGACCTCAAGCTGCCCAACCATTTGATGGGACACCGGAGGCTCTACCTTCAGCTGTGTTTTAGGAACGTTTCCGATCTCCTTACAGTTCGGCGCGATATCGCTCCTCTCGCGCTTGAAAACGGTGCCAAGCGGGGCGCGGTCGACGCCTACGCAGACGTCGTCAATGCCACCGCAGGTCCCACCACGAACATGGAGCTCGAAGGCGAATGGACGGAAATTGGTGGCAGTGTCAACGGGGGCAGCTACAGGGATAGAGATCCCCGCGAGTGTATCGTCGATATTCGGGAATTCGACGTACCATATTACCTGCGCGTGGCGATCGACAACGAGCTGCGCGTGGGGTTGTGGTATGGGGTGACGTTTGATGCTGGAAAGCCGAGCTTTGTACAGCTCACGGAACGTGTCAAGCGTGCGGATCCAGTGGTCATGGCGTACGATATCGAGACGACAAAGGCGCCTCTCAAGTTTCCTGACCAGGCGATTGACCAAGTGATGATGATTTCGTACATGATTGACGGACAGGGGTATCTCATCACGAACCGCGAAATCGTGAGCGAGGACATTGAGGACTTCGAGTATACCCCAAAGGAAGGCTACGAGGGTCCGTTTATCGTATATAACGAGAAGGACGAGGTGCGCCATCCAACCATGACTATCCTCATCCGTTGACTGGTACCGACCACCCAGGCTGCTACGATCACGAGGTTCTTCCAGCACATCCAGGAAGTGAAACCTACGGTAATGGCCACGTTCAACGGTGACTTCTTCGATTTCCCGTTTCTCTGCGCGAGAGCAAAGGCCAATGGTATCGACATGTTCCTGGAAACCGGGTTCGCCAAGGATTCGGAAGACGAGTTCAAGAGTCGGTGCTGTGTTCACATGGACTGTTTCCGATGGGTAAAGCGCGACTCGTACCTACCGCAAGGTAGTCAGGGCCTGAAGGCGGTCACGACAGCAAAACTTGGGTATAATCCGATCGAGCTGGATCCTGAACTGATGACACCGTGCGTTGGGTAGACTTTTTTTTGTGAAAGTTTGCGCTCATACGCGATCACCAGATATGCCATGGAGCAACCGCAAGTCCTCGCCCAGTACTCCGTCTCCGATGCCGTGGCGACATATTATCTCTACATGAAATACGTGCACCCGTTCATCTTCTCGCTGTGCAACATTATTCCGCTGTGTCCAGATGAAGTGTTGCGAAAGGGGAGTGGAACACTTTGCGAGACCCTGTTGATGGTGCGTATACTTGACGATGAGATGTACCTTGCTCATGCGTCAAGTCAGGTAGAAGCCTTCCGGGGACATATCATCATGCCCAACAGACACGAAGATGCGCACCTAAACATGTTCGAGGGGCACTTGCTCGCCTCAGAAACGTATGTCGGAGGACACGTGGAAGCATTAGAGGCCGGCGTTTTCCGTAGTGACATCTCTACGGATTTCAAGATCATCCCAGCGGCTGTCCAACAGGTCCGTCGCGTTCTTCATATGATTTGACGTGTACTAATTGCCAGTACTTAGCTGATTGATGACCTTGATAACGCCCTTCAATTCTATATCAAGGAGGAGTCACACGAGTCGCTAGAAAACGTCACCAACTATGACGAAGTCAAGTCCCAAATCCAGACGGCGCTCGAACTCATGCGAGACAACCCAAAGCGAACGGACAAACCGTTGATCTACCATCTTGACGTTGCCGCCATGTACCCCAACATCATGTTGTCGAATCGGCTACAACCGGACTCTATGGTCGACGAGTCAGTGTGTGCGGTATGCGACTACAACCGGCCGAAGAAGACGTGCGACCGAAGGCTCAATTGGGCGTGGAGAGGCGAATTCTTCCCTGCACATAGAGACGAGTATAACATGATTCGACACGCACTGAACCAGGAAACTTTCCCGCCCAAGAAGCCCGGAGGACCGCAGCGCAAGTTCGTTGACCTGACGGAGACAGAACAGACGGCTCTTTTGCATAAACGGCTCGGAGACTACTCTCGCAAGGTGTACAAGAAAACCAAGGACACGAGAGTCGAGACGCGCGAGTCTATCGTGTGTCAACGGGAAAATCCGTTTTACGTTGATACAGTGCGCCGTTTTCGTGATCGGCGGTACGAATACAAGGGGCTGCACAAGACGTGGAAGAAGAACCTCGAGGCCTATCTTGGCGGGGGCCGCTCGCTTGCGGAAGTGGACGAAGCAAAGAAGATGGTTGTGATCTATGACTCGTTGCAACTCGCTCACAAGTGTATCCTGAACTCGTTCTACGGGTATGTGATGCGTAAAGGCGCACGCTGGCACTCGATGGAAATGGCGGGGATCACGTGTCTTACTGGCGCGACCATCATCCAGATGGCTCGCGCGTTGGTGGAGCAGATCGGGCGTCCTCTGGAGCTGGATACGGACGGAATCTGGTGCATGCTTCCGGGCGTGTTCCCGGAGAACTTCAAGTTCAAGTTAACGAACGGCAAGGCCTTGACCATGTCGTACCCATGTACGATGCTCAACCACCTCGTTCATGCGCAGTTCACCAATTCACAATACCATACCTTCAACCCGGAATCTGGAGAATACGACATTCACTCCGAAAACTCCATCTTCTTCGAACTTGACGGGCCATACCGTGCAATGATACTTCCCTCATCAAAGGAGGAAGACAAGTTGCTCAAGAAGCGTTATGCAGTGTTCAATGATGACGGTTCACTCGCGGAACTCAAGGGCTTCGAGGTGAAACGACGTGGCGAACTCCAGCTCATCAAGATTTTCCAATCCCAAATCTTTGAGAAATTCTTGCTCGGTACTACTACAGAGGAATGCTACGGCGCCGTCGCCAACATTGCCAATCAGTGGCTCGACATTCTCTTTTCTCATGCAGACACCCTTTCGGACGAGGAGCTTGTCGAACTCATTGCCGAAAACAGAAGTATGTCGAAAACGCTGGCTGAGTATGCTGGGCAAAAGTCCACCTCTATTAGCACTGCCAAGAGGCTTGCCGAGTTCTTAGGCGACCAGATGGTGAAAGACAAAGGTCTCGCTTGCAAGTTTGTCATTTCTGCAAAGCCCAACGGTGCTCCCGTCACCGAGCGTGCCATTCCGGTGGCAATCTTTGCCGCCGAAGAATCCATCAAGCGGTCCTACCTCCGGAGATGGCTCAAAGACCCTGGTTTGAGCAAATTCGACCTTCGCTCGATCTTGGACTGGGAGTATTACATCGAGCGATTGGGCTCCGTGATCCAAAAATTGATCACTATCCCTGCGGCTATGCAGGGCGTCTCAAACCCCGTACCTAGAATCAGGCATCCAGACTGGTTGCATCGCAGAGTTGCCGGCGCCGTAGACAAATTTAAGCAAAACAAGGTTACAGACTTCTTTTCCGTCGTTCCGCGAAAAGTGCAAGCAGGCGAGGAAAATGATATGGAAGACTTTGGTACACAGAAGCATCCGGACAAGGGACGGATTGCCGTCGTGAACCGCAAGGCTGCGCGTAAGCCAAGTCCAGAGACGGAAGAAGATGACGCGTGTAGTAACCCTCTCCCGGATCCCAGCTCAAACTACTCGGCTTGGCTCAAAGCGATCAAGCCTCGCTGGCGCAAGAAGCGCGAAGCGCGTCTGGGCGGAGAGACGTCTGCTTTGGTTCCTTCCATGTTTAGAGGCGCAAGGATACGGACGACGCAACGCTGGGACATTGTACAGATCCGGGAGAGCAAGATTTCTGGGCGTTTTGCGATGTGGGTTTCCATTGACGGAGAGCTAACGCCCGTTCCTCTTCGCATTCCGAGGCAATTCTACCTTCATTTCAAGAATCCGCCCAGGGGTGAACTGTTCCGCACGGAGTACTACCAGCTGGAGAAGGTGACGCGACACTTACCGAGGGATATTCCCTGCACCAATCTATACAAAGTGGTCGTGAAGGAGGATGTTTATGAAGACATTCAGGAACATTTCACAGACTTGACGAACGATCCCAATGTTGACGGTGTATTTGAACGGCAGGTAGGTGGAAAGCATCTTGAGGACTCGACGCGGTTTTGATGACATTGCAAGGTTCCACTGGAGATGCGGGCTATACTCAAGCTGGGAAAGACCTGTACTGTCGATGAACTAGGATTGACTCTCAACAAAGCCCAGACCACCGGCGTTGATCTTAACCAACTCGATCGCGCCAATCCATCCCTTTCCCGGAAGGCTTACCTTGATGGTGGTCGTAGCAACAAATATTTATTCCTTTATCATGCCTGCTCCCAAAGCGCTCCCATCCACGTGTTTGCGCTTTTCCTTCCTGACGGTGCCGTCAAGTTACACATAGTGGACCCTGCAACGCGCCGCCAGGGTATACCTCGTTTGCAAGAATTGTATGTGGATCTCTCGAAGAAACGACAAGAGCATTGCGGAGATTCTGCTTCTCTTCAATACCCCTTTTCTTGCGAATTTACCACAGCGTACCATACCAAGGACGTTTCCGCTCTCAAGTCGATTTCCCGAGAGCTTGGGCTCTTGGAGAATCTATCATACATCGTCGTCATCTCCTCGTCGAAAGAGCAAGTCTATTTCGACACACACATTCCCAAACTCTCGAAATTCCCTGTCCTGTCAATGCCCAAAGCCAAAGTCCATCACACTCTCGACGTCTTTCCCTGGCAAACCCATGTCGCACAAAAGATGCTTCAGCGGTACCTCCTGTGTGGCTCGTGGTTAGACCGTCTGACTTCTTGTTCGGACTACTATGACGTTCCCATCGGGCACATCGACGATGACCAGCCTCTCATCATGTCCGATATTAGTTTCGCACGGCGGCTGATACAACAGGATATGGTCCTCTGGTGGTCACCGACGGAGCGCCCAGATCTTGGGGGCAGGGAATCCGATAATCGACCGACCGAGGAACTACAGAAGACGGAGTTTACAACGCCTGGGTATTATTCCAACGTATGCCTGGAGCTGTCAATTCGTAACCTGGCAGTGAACTCTGTCCTACATTCCGTGGTGGTGAACGAACTGGAGGGCAGTGGTGGGACAACAGCATTTGACTCTACGTCTCGTACGTTGAATGCCTACAATCGGGGCGAAGCACAACGCGACCTTACCCTTGGAGAGTCGAACGTCTCTACCCTCACGTTTGGTATTATGAAATCGATGATCAAGACCTGGCTTCTTGACACCGTCCATACCGATTTTAAATGCCCTGCGGATCTGGCAATTAATCATTTCTGGAGATGGATTAGCACGAGCGGTTCCCGCCTTTATGACCCAAGTATCCATCGATTTATTCACGGGCTCATGCGGAAAACGTTCATACAGATGCTTGCTGAGTTCAAGCGGCTCGGCTCTAACGTCATTTACGCCGACTTTAGCCGCATCTTATTGGCCACTTCGAAGCCGCCTGGAACTGCAAGTGCCTATGCGACATACATCACCACTGCAGTGACGTCTCAGGAGTTATTTCAACATCTGTATCTGGATCCCGGACGCTTCTACGACTTTCTGCTGCTCATGGACTGTGCAAATTATGGGGGCATAGTTTGCGTGGATCCCCTGGCCCTTGAACCTCCAGAAGAGCTCAGTCTCGAAATGCGATGGAACATAGAGACCTTCCTCCCGCCGGCCATCCAAGACGACTTCCGATCCGCCATCCAATATTTTATAGTAGAACTGTACAGGGTCAGACAAAAAACGAATGAGAGTTCACGGGCCCCTCTTCGGGTATTGCAAAACCTTGCGCCAGACCTCACGCAGCAAGACGTTGGAAAGGCAAAAGAGCTAGATGCAACTCGAGAGTTTATTTCGAGGAAACTCACTCGGAAACTTTTGCGACTCGTTGGTTCCGTCCAGACCAAGCACAGAGATTCGGTATATGACGAGGAGCTCCACTCCCAGTTCATGTTTCCAGTACTTCCAGGCTCTTACCTCACGCTCACAAACCCCGTCCTCGAGTTCGTCAAATTTACTTGTGCGGTATTTGGCCTCGCACAAGACTACCAGGTGGAAATTGGGCTCTTGAAGCGAAATCTCCTTGACTTGGCAGGCGTTCGAGAGTTTTCCAACGAAGCCATTTTCCGAAATCCGTGCGAAACCCTAAAGCTGTCCAACGTCACATGCAAAATGTGCGATGCTCTGCGCGACTTTGACTTTTGCCGTGATCCGCAACTCATGCCGAATGCTCGGACCGTTGGGCCTCCCAAGTGGATCTGTCAGGGGTGCGATGGTGAGTATGACCGCGCTGCGATAGAGATGGAACTAGTTCGGTCGGTTGGAACGATCGAGAAGTCGTTTTCCCAGCAAGACATGCGTTGTTCCAAATGTAAACAAATTCGCTCGGACAGCGCCTCGCGGTATTGCCAGTGTTCAGGACCGTATCAGCTGGTCATTAGCAAAGCGGAGCTGAAGAGGAAGCTGAGAACGATTCTCAACGTTGCCATCGTGCACAACTTTCCGAGACTCAAGGTGCGTTTTCGATCGAGTCGTCGTGGTGAAATAAAATCTGAATTTTTCTTACTCCTAGGAATGTGCACAGGTCATGCTGGAGAATTGGTAGAATATGGCGCTGTAATTTCTGAGCGACACCTTTCAATTGCAATGTACTGTAATGTGTAGACCCATCCATGTAATATTTGATAATGTTGCCCTGTTGCGATTTCAATAATCTCAGCAACATCAATCTCTGGTAGAATATCGGATAGCACATCTGCCTGTCATGCAACTCATGACCGCGGAAGAGTAGGGTTTGACTCCCCGCCAGAGAGAGAATGTCAAGCCCGCCTGAAACGAGCCTTCTCCCTAACGATTTTGTTCATAACGGGCTGGCAACACGATCGCTGCAAGTCTACGGACTGGCATTGTCAACATCGCCCTGTTCTCACTTTGGATATCAAGCTTAATAATCCAACGTGAACCTTAGGAACGACTGCCAAAAGAATAGCGAGTTCATGGCTAGAAGCAAGACCTAACCATACGACATAAAAAAGGGGTGTACGTATTATTGGGTATCATGATGAGAAGGGTGACATGCATGCGAATCACGGGTCCAATCACTGAATCGGTAGTTCAGTTTTGATTGGACACGTAGTCGGTGTAGATAGTTGTAGCAAAGCCAACCTGACTGTGGGTGGTATCGTATACGCTGTA
>JBBPLE010000422.1:0-14497 GCA_038089675.1 Boletales sp. KT-2023b | reverse complement strand
AGAACATAATCCTTGGACTCCCCTGGCTTAGGCAAGCCAATCCTACCATCGACTGGACCAAGCGAGAGCTGTCCATCTCCCTCGACTCTGATCAATCCCAGGAACTGTATTACAATCGTGTTAAACCAACTCCTAAACCCCAGACACCAACCCCTCACCCACCCCGACATGTACAAATCGACTCCGTCTGGGACAGACATCTCTATGACTACATGAAGAAAGACACTGAAGCCCGATACCTCCAATGGGCCAATGACAACCGAATCATCAATCAGATCATGCACTGCGGATCTTGCTTTATCCCCTCCGCCACCATCACTAAAATTACGACCACCACAGAGCTAGCTATGGCCGCTGAAAAGGCCAAACCAAAGGCAACTCTCCCACCTGAATACTCGTCATTTGCCTCAGTCTTCTCGAAAGAAGCAACCGACCATGTTCCCCCTAGCCGACCTTATGACCATGAGATCAATCTTGATGACTCTTTCACCCCAAAAGTTGGCAAAATCTATCCTCTCTCCCCTGACAAAAAAGCCACTACCAACGCATTCCTCGACGAGAATCTCAAAGCAGGGAAAATTTGCCCATCCAATTCTCCCCAAGCCTCCCCCTTCTTCTTTGTTAAAAAGAAGGATGGTGGCCTTCGACCCTGCCAAGACTATCATTACATCAATGAACACACCATCCACAATGCCTACCCCCTTCCCCTCATATCCGACCTCGTCGATAAACTTAAAGGCGCCAAGACCTTTACCAAGTTCAATGTTCATTGGGGGTATAACAATGTCCGAATCAAAGATGGTCATCAGTGGAAAGCAGCATTCATCACCCACAAAGGACTGTTCAAACCGACAGTCATGTTCTTTGGTCTTTGCAACTCCCCTGCCACCTTCCAATGATTCATGAATGACTCCTTCCACAATATGATCGCAGAAGGATGGTTAGTCATCTACATGGATGACCTCCTCCTCTTCTCCCCCGATGCCAAAACCCACAAGGAGCGAACCAAACGAGTACTCCAACACATGACCAAGTTAGATCTTCACCTCAAACTTGAGAAATGTATGTTTGCTACCAACGAGGTTGAATACCTAGGCATGATTGTATGCCCCAATGAGCTCGCCATGGATCCAGTAAAACTGGACGGCATTCATGAATGGCCAACCCCTATCAAAGTCAAAGATGTCTGCTCTTTCTTAGGATTTGCCAACTTCTACCAATGCTTCATCCCCAACTACTCCAACATCGCATGACCTCTCCTCGATCTCACCAAGAAAAACCAACCCTGGGACTGGTCTCCTACCCACCAACAATCCTTTGACGATCTCAAGAAACTATTCCTTGAACACCCAGTCCTCCATCTCCCAGACCCCACCCACCCCTTTGCCATCACCACAGACACCTCCAAATATGCCTCTGGTGGAGTGCTCCTCCAAACCGACGCCAATGGAGATTGGCATCCATGTTCCTATCTCTCCCAGTCCTTCTCTCCTGCCAAACGAAACTATGATATCTATGATAGGGAACTCCTCGCCGTCATTCGTGGCCTCAAGACCTGGCACCACTACCTCCAAGGATCCCCCTTCCCTGTCAAAGTCTTCACAGATCATAAAAACCTCACATACTTCTGCCAACCCCAAAAACTCAACCAACGACAGGCTCGTTGGCTGCTTGACATTTCCAACTTTGACCTTCACTTGACCCATGTTCCTGGAACCTCCCTTGCTGCACCGGATGCTCTCTCTCATCGCCCAGATCTTCTTCCACCAACCGACAAAGATAACGACAATGTAACTCTCCTCCCTGACACTCTTCTTGTAAACCTCATCGACACCTCCCTACAAACCAAACTGGCTGCCTCCTCCGCTTCCGACCCCCTTGTCTTGGATGCGCTACATGCCATCACCGGTGAAATCCCTGCCCGATTCTGCTCTCACCTCTCCAACTGGCAATATGATGCTGGCATCCTCACTTTCCAAGGACGTATCTACGTTCCCCCCGACCTTCACCAACCCATTGTGGAACGACACCACAATCACGCCTCTGCTGGTCACCCTGGATACCTCAAAACTTGTCAGCTTGTTGCAGCTGAGTTTTGGTGGCCTGGTCTCGCTCAGTTTGTGCAGAAATATGTCAAAGGATGCGCCCCTTGCCAACCCTCTAAGGCAAACACCCACCCCACCACCCCACCCCTTTCCCCCATCATCTCCTCTTCCAACATTCCCTTCTGACAGATCTCTTGTGATCTCATCACGGACCTCCCGATCTCCTCCGGCTTTGACAGTCTTTTGGTCGTGGTCGACCATGGGCTTACTAAGGGGGTGATCCTCTGTCCTACCAAAAAATCTGTCTCCACCAAAGGGATCACCTCCCTCTTTTTCCACAAAGTCTACACCAGATTTGGCCTCTACGATAAAATAATCTCAGACCGTGGACCTCAGTTCGCCTCCTCCTTCACAAAAGAACTCAGACGACTCCTCGGATACAACCTCTCCCTCTCCACCGTATATCACCCTCAATCTGATGGAGAAACTGAGCAGGTAAACCAAGAAGTAGAAATCTATCTATGGATCTTCTGCGGTAACTCCCCATCCACATGGTCTGACCTCATCTCCCACGCCGAATTCGCACACAATCACTGCCCTCACTCCATCACCAACAAATCGCCATTCTTCCTCATGACGGGATTTGAACCTTGCCCCCTGCCCACTATCATTGCTGAAACCAACCTCCCCACAGTCAAAGAACGACTGAAACTCCTTTCCGCAGCTAGAGACAAAGCCCTGGTGGCTCATGAACTTGCCAGACAAGTCATGAAGTCCTGTTTCCATGGAAAATTCACTCCTTTCCATAAAGGCAACAAGGTTTGGCTAGAAGCCCAAAACCTAAAACACCTTATCTCCCATCCGAAGTTTGCCCCCAAACGAGAAGGCCCATTTACCATTACCCAGGTCCTCTCTTCCCTTACCTACAAACTCTGTCTCCCACGTACTTGGAAAATACATCCAGTCTTCCATGCTTCCCTGTTATCGCCCTATCACGAAAACAACGTACATGGACCAAACTTTCCTTCCCCTCCACCTGACCTTATCAACAGAGAAGAGGAATACAAAATGGATAAGATTATCCGACACTGTGAAACCCCGAATAACCGAAAATTCCTAGTCTGCTGGAAGGGATATTCAGCCGAAGAAGACTCCTGGTTACCTGAATCGGAGTTCAACCATGCCAAGGAAATCCTATCCAAATATAAGACTCTCCACCCTCACATCTTCCCTCCCCCATTCCCTGTACCTCCAACAAAACCCAAACATGTCCGCTCCTGCTAGATCCCCCTCTCCCACCACTGGCTGGACCACTCCCTTACTCTATCATATCCAAGGCCTCGACTCCACTAATTACAACCCGGGCATCCCCAGGTCTATATCCCCTCCTCTACGTCTTCCCCCTCTTGATCCTAACCCGGTAGTCTCCATTGAGCTACCCCTCTATGCCCAACATATCCGTCCAGACCCCTTCCCCATCACTGAACAATCTTCTCTCATGCTCCTCCTTGAAACCCCCCATCTCGTTACCCCCCTTCGTGCACACTTAGAACCTTTCTCCCCCTTAGATACCCTTTTCCTCCTTTTCCAAGAAATCCATAGCCTCTATCCTCTCGTCAACCAGATGTCAGACTATCCCATGGAACTTGTCGCCACCCTCCATGAAACCCGCATGGAACTCACCAACCTCGTCCTCTCCGTCATGCACCAGCTTGAGATGGACAAACTAGCTAAGGACGTTCTACGTTATACCTGGGAACTTGATGAACGCCACCACCTTCATCAGAACCCATCCCCTGAAGCTTCCGAAGAACCCCTCACTCTCGAGGAACTTGCTGTCATGGAACAAGCAGAAGTCAGTTGGGATGGACAACGTAATGTACCCCTCTCCCCCGATCACTACCTCTATAGCTGGGCGTGCTTCCATTGCCACCGACTCTCTCACATCCGCATCAACTGCCCGTACTACGTCTGTCCCCATTGTGCTCACCATCATCTGGGCCACCCCCAACATCACTGTCCTCAACGTCCTCGCCCCCGTACCCTTAACCCTGTCACCTCCTCCTCCTCATCCTCAGCTTCCTCCACTCGTTCTAGGTGTTCTGGTATCACATCCTCCTCTCAACCCCTCATTGAACGACTCTCCGACCCCCCATCCTCTAGCTCTAGTTCCGTTCCTAGACAAGTTCCCCCTCCATCTTATTGTCGCCATCAAACTCCTCACCCTCACCAATGTCATCATTGCCCTTCCCCAGACTTAGACCTCGCTGATCTTGACCTAAACGATAATGACCCAGGGTACAATGACTCCACTTATGCCAACATGACTGGTTCACCCAGTGAAGGTAGATGTATGGATTTCTAATTTTCCTTTGATCTTATTCTTCATTGTAGCTTCAAATGTACTCCGGAGGTAATGTTACAATTCATTTCTTTTTACTTCATACTTTTCATCACAATAGACCAGCCCGACCTGGTATCTTTACTTTCTTTAGAGTGCTCTAGAACATACAACGTGTTCGTTGCACACCTTTCATTTCCGCTTTCTATTCTTGTTATCTATGCTTCTATTTCTCATGGAAGGTTCTATCTTCACTTTGCTTAGTAACCAACCTTCCATGACTTTCTATTAGTTTCTATTCTTCACAGTACTTAAGCCGCCGTCTTACTCAATGTAACCTCAGCTTAGTCCTGCTCAATTCTACCTTGAACTCCTCTGAACCTTTTCATCGACTCAATCGTCAGACGAATCCCTTGAACCTCTTCGTCGACTCTATCGTCGGACGATCCACTTGAACCCTTCGTCGACCCTGTTGTCAGACAACTCCTTGTTATTCAGCAAGCCTCTTTGACCAAATCCCTTGAACCCTTGACCCACAGTTAGTTCTTTGAGCCTACACTTGTTCCTACCTGGACCAAGCGTAACACCAGTCTTAGATGGGATTTTCACATCAGGAAAATCCTTCAGATGCTTTTTAGTGTGCCTGATGACATCAGGGGACGAATGTCCAAGACATCGGTGCATAAGCTTATATTTGATCTCAGAGGCAAATGATGACATGTTTTTAGGCACATCATCAGGGAAGAGTGGTTTGGTGCAAAGCCAATACATGATTTGTCCACCATGACTATGAAACTCTAAATAAGCTTCCTTAAAGCATTGATCCCAGATAGTAAGGTATTCAGGTCTGGCATGGAGTGTGAGGCAGATATTCTGCAGTAGTGTGCCCATAGACACAAGTTGGATAGCACATGAGGGCATGTGCAAGACAAGTGATAGGCAGGCAATATGATTGCCATACCATAGCAAAATTGTACCTCTACCTATAATAGGTGATCAGCCATTTGCAGTGGAAGCCCATTGGGGTTGGTCAAGTTTTTGATACTTGACAAAATCTGAACAATCTGGTGAAAAGTGAGTGGAAGCTCTGGAATTGAGCAGCCACATGTCAGATGGGACCTTATGTGAATGTGCTTTTTCCTTTCCTTTGTAGTTCTTACTACAACTGTCACACTGTGTGAATTTGTGGATAGCAGATGTATTTGAACTATCTACTACAGGAAACATGTATATACAATTTACCTGAGGTGGAGTTAACCACACATCAGTACCTGATGTAGAAGGGGAAGGGATTATGCACTGCAGAACCTCCACAATCCATTGGGAAAGCAGGGCAGAGAAGTGGTTGGAGAGGAATTGTTCCATGTGACTGTGCTTGGAATGGCGGGATGCAACTGGTTCAAGGTTGCAGATAGTAGAGGAGGTTGCAGGGACCTCAAGGCATTGTGTGAGGGAGATGGTTTCCTTGGTAAGAGGAAATGCAGGTGGCCCATAGTGGGTTGCACCAGGTGTATGCACATTGTGGTGGGGGTCAGGGATAGGCAACATGAATGTGGTGGTGGCAGGTGTGATGATGGTGGCAGAGGTGAAGGCAAAGGAGGCTGAGGCTTGAGTGGCCTCTGCCTGCTTCTTCTCATTTTGGGTTTTCTTCTTCTCCTTGCGCTTTTCCTCACTCTTTTCAGAGCAATTTCTATCATGATGCTGCTGCTTCTGGTTGGTATTCCCCTTTGAAGAGGAACCACCTTGTTGCTGTTGCTGTTGCTGCTGGGAGAACTGGGGTTCCCCCTGCTGCCATTTGACAGTGCTGACTTTATTGGCCTGTTGAGGCTGGGAGTCCTTTGCAGGACAGTGCTGCATGTATATTTGCCATGACACTTCTACTTGTCAGGATATTTCCTCAACAGTGGGAACTGTTTTGGTGACAACCCCCTTGGAGTCTGTCTCCAGCTTGGTGGCAGCAATTGTGGTGGTGACATGGTCAGCGTACTTTGGAATCTTTGAGATCACAATTAACAACTTTATTTTGTCGTCAACCAGGTATCCAAAGTTGGAAAGCTGGGAGAAGAGGGTGTTGAGCTTTGAGAAATCTGACACCAGGGAGTTGTTGTTGGGGATGGTGAGACCCATAAGGGCCTTGAACTCTGTGATGGTGGAGGAGATGGTGGGGTTGTTGAACCATTTCTTGAGTTCAAGGAGGATGTTTTCAGCATGGTTGCCGAAGTCAATGCCACACTCATGAATGTGGTGTTCACAAGTGAGTGCAATGGCACCTGTAGCCTTGTCATTGTCCTTGTCCCAATCCTCCTGCTTCTCTTCAGCACAATGAACTTCATTGGCTGGTGGAGTGTAGGCATGGGTTACAACATTTCCACCAGAATCCATTACCTTGGCAATGGTGGAAGGGATGGAGGGATGGAGCTTCATGATCCTGGAGTAAACTCCAATAGACCAAAGGTAGTCGTCCATTTGGGACTGCCAGGCATGGTAATTTGTGCTGTTGAGCTTGGTAATAGTGGCAAGGGAGGAAGACGACATTTTGAGGTCTGATGAGAATAGCCATTAGCATGGGAACCTTAAACAAAAAGTAAAAGGGAGCAGAATAAACCATGTTGCTGAACATCCAGAGCTCATAAACTTGGGGGACATAGTCTCCCCTTGTTTTAGAGATGGAGAGCAGCTGCTCTGTGCAGCTTTCGCTTTGCAGAGCATCTGGTGGAATTTAATCTGCATGGGACAGCTCAAACGTTCACCTTCTGGGGGTGGAACTTAATCTGCACCCCAGAGGTTCACCTGTATGGTGAGCAGAACTTAATTGACATTGACCAATGGTCAAGTCAGAATGAGAGAGCAGAAGGGTGGCATGAGCCGCATGCTAGCCCACTTGGGGCTCATAACCTGTTGCAAGTACATGTGTTACATACATGGGAAGGTCTCTCACATACCTGGTTACATTGGTGTTGACACAACTAAGGGTGGTGGTGATGGTATCAAGATAAGAATCAATTAGAACTCAGCTACTCTGAGTTCAAAGTTAAATACAATGAATGTGTGAACTATTTACTATGTATGGAACAAAGTCCATTCAACAGTATGTTTGCCATGGTATCCCTCAATCATGCTGATGAATTGCTTATTAGTTGGAGCATGCAATTTTGTTGATTGTGTTGCACTTGTCCCAGGTAGAGACAAGCGTAGACCTAATGATAGTCATCTAGGTCAAGGACAGGGGTTGAGGATAACGGTACTGATGTAAGTCAGGTACTTGGAGATGAAGATCAAGGGTTCTGATGGAAGGCATGTTCTTACATCAGATGATGTTGAGGATCTTCCAGAAGGATCACAGAGGTTCTGGGTGGCTGGAGGCGAAGGATGATGATGAGGAGGCACTAAGGCTGAACTTAGGGACTACTGAGGAGGACTGAGAGTGAAGGCAAAAACCTAAGGTAGGAATTGCTTAGCATTTACTATACATGTTTGGCCAGTATTTATACTAAGTAGTGCTAGTCATACTGAGTCACTATGAGTTGATGGATAGCCAGGAGGCTGTGTAAACTAAGTATAGAGCTATGCAAGTCTGTGCAAAGATACTGCAATCAGAGGCTATGGTTGATGATGAGAAAATGAAGAGAATAAATAGTGCAGGCTGCACAAGTGGAAACACATAGGAAATCTAACAGAGATCTCTAAGTAAAAATAGATAGTAGGTGTAAGTAGACATGGTAAAGTCTAGAACATGAAGGGAAATCAATGTTACTGTGTTGCATAGCAAGAGAATCAAAAGAAGATTGAGACAGATTATTATGTAACAAGGAAAGAAAAGATAGGGGGGTATCACCGATCATAACATTACCCCTTGTGTATGGCAAAGCCACTGGATTTGCTTTAATTGAAGGTGGTTTCTTCATTGGTGATGATGTCCTCATCTCCCCACATGTCCTGCCATCCATGGTAATAATCTGTACAGCCCCAATTATGGCTGTGGAGAGAGCTGCATTTTTCGCATCCTCGATGATTGATGGTAGGAATGTTGTCAGGGTCAGTTCCCCAGTTGTTGGTGCAGTGGGGGCAGGGGCAGTTGGGATAGGAGCAGTGAGTATGTCCTGGGGTGTGGTGGTGGCAGTGGTCACATCAATGCTGTCTACAGTCAAGGGTTCTGTGGCCTCGGCGATGACATCTGTTGCAGTGAGAGGGATTGGTGGGAGGGGGCATGGGGATTTCATCCCAATTGGTGGTGGCTCCAGTATCCAAGAGGATGGTGCCTGTGTTTGGGTGTGGGGTGGGGAGGTGGGTGGAGGTGTTGCACCTGGAAAGGTCCAAGAGTGTGGCCATGGCTCATAGGCTGGTGGGAGTGTGGTGGGGGCAGAAGTTAGTGGCCACCAGAGATATGTTCTCCTGGTTTTCAACAGGTGAGTGGGGATGAAAAGGATGGATAGGAATGAGGAAGTCAACTAATGCTGGGGGGGTACAGGAGGTGAATGATGGCCATCCATATAAGTAGGTGCAGTGTTCCTCGGTAATTAAGTTGAGGGCAATGGTGGTGATTACTTCAGCAATAGTGCCATAGGGGAGGATGTGCTTGATGAAATGTCTGAAGCCCAGATGATATAAATTGTCTAGTGCTTTTTCTCTTAATTGCCCTACTATGGTCCAGAGTGGGGCATTGGAGGATCAGTAGATGATTGAGAGATTTTGGATAAGGGATACAGTTTCACCAAAAGTGGCAACAGCAGCGATGACCTCCAGGGACATTTGGTAAGCTGGGTGTTGTTCCAAGGCAGAGTGAGGGGCTTCCTGGAAAAGAACATGGATGAAGAGGATATGGTGATTGGGGTGCTGGAGGCAGTGTACATGGACAGGGACAGATGGAGGGAAAGGGGGAAGTACTGGGAGACCTGGGGGGGAAGCTGGGGTAGACAGGGTGGGGGTAGTGTTATGATCAGTGATACCCCCCTATCTTTTCTTTCCTTGTTACATAATAACTTGTCTCAGTCTTCTTTCAATTCTTTTGCTATGTGACATGGTAACATTGACCTTCCTTCATGTTCTAGACTTTACCATGTCTATTTACACCTACTATCTATTTTCACTTAGAGATCCCCAATAGATTTCCTATGCATTCCCACTTGCACAGCCTGCACTATTTATTCTCTTTATTTTCACATCATCATTCATAGCCTTTGATTGCAGCTCCTTTGCACAGATTGACATAGCTCTATACTTAGTTTACACAGCCCTATGGCTATCCATCAACTCATAGTGACTCAGTATGACTAGCACTACTTAGTATAAATACTGGCCATACATGTACAGTAAACGCTAAGCAATTCCTACCTTAGGTTTTTGCCTTCACTCTCAGTCCTCCTCAGTAGTCCCTAAGTTTGGCCTTAGTGCCTCCTCCTCCTCCTCCTTCGCCTCCAGCCACCCAGAACCTCTGTGATCCTTCTGGGAGATCCTCAACATCATCTGATGTAAGAACATGCCTTCCATCAGAACCCTTGATCTTCATCTCTGGAGCCCCTGACTTATGTCAGTACGTTATCCCCAGCCCCTGTCCTTGACCTAGGCAATTATTGTTAGGTCTACACTTGTCTCTACCTGGGGCAAGTGTAACAAAAGGAATTGCTTCTCTTTGATAGGACTACTATCTAGTAGATCCCACCATTTCACACCAGCATCCCAGAAACTCCAGGCCTTCAGGCAACCTTCGTACCCCAGATTCACACTTCTATCAGGAATGTGTTCAAGAAACCCATCCCTCGGACTCAGGCTCTTCACACCCTACCACCCCAGTGCCCACTGACATAGAGGACGAAGATCTCTACATCCCAGCCCACAAGAACCCCATTGACACCCACCTATCCAATGAGCTCTCTGCACAACTATCCTTGACCAGGATACCCACACCCCCCTCCCCACTAGCCCTCACACAACACCTCCATGTCACCAGAGGAACCATCCCATCCACTGTCACCCCCACACCAATTCCTCACCCTCAGACTCTACCCCCATTCCTCCCCACAGAACCATCATCTCCAGTTCCATCAGTCAGCATGAGTGAGACAGCACCCCCCCCTCACAAACCTGTAGAACTCTGCATTGCCCCCCCTGATCATTTTGATGGAAGCTATGCCACAGCCAAAGCCTGGTTTGCATCTGTAGTATTCTACTTCCTGGTCAATGAAGAAGTATACAACAATGATACCAAGAAAGTGGCATATGCCCTCTCCTATATGACCAAGGGATCCACTGCCACATGGGCAGCAACCTATTGTATCAAAATCCTAGTGAATGAAGAAACTATCACTTGGGACAAATTCAAAGAAGCCTTCCAAGGCACCTTCTATCACCACAACAGCAAAGCCATATCTATCACAGCCCTTAATTCACTATGAATAAAAGGGAATTCCATGGCCAATCTCACCCGATACATCACCAAATTAAGGAACCATGTACAGATCTCTGAAATCTCTGATGAAAACGTCCTAATCAGGTACTTCACTGCCAGAGTTATGGTAAACCTTATGAAATGCATCATGTCCATGGATACTGTACCAACCAAGATCAATGATTGGTATAACAAGGCTGTACACTTCCTCAGCCAATTCCAGAAAGCCAACAACATTGCATGATCAAGCAGAAACCCCTCCCATACCCCATATTATTCTTTCCAAACACACTCCCACACATGACCCACATGTGACCCTAATGCAATGGATGTCGATGCTATCCGAATCAGGAGGTTAACTCCAGAAAAACGTAAACAATGCTTTAAAAAGGGGTTATGCCTCCAATGTTGCCAACCTGGACATAATGCAAACAAATGCACCAAATTCCCTAGTTGCCCCATCCCCAGAAATGTCTGCCAAGCCACCACCACTGCAACTATAGAAGAAATCAAAGAATGTGACAACAATGACATGGAAGTTAACTGTGTCTTGGGTTTTTAGAAAGGAGGTCCAATCCAACATGGGCCCCCTCCCCAACTAGATGTGCTCCTGTACTTACTTCTCAAAACCATTGAAATGCTATTTACCTTCCCATTTCAGTCCTGAGCACATCCCAAGACATTGGAACCTGAGCACTGGTAGATTCCAGTGCAACCATCTCATGTATCAATTGGCACTTTGCTAAACAATGGAAACTCCCCCTTGAAAGACTCCCTACCCCCATTCCTGTCAGAAACATTGATCAAACCAAAAACCAAAATGGAGATATCAAATTCACCACCTTTATTCCCATATGCCTTGATAACATTATCCAAAGGATCCACTTCCATGTAATGCACTGTGGAAGGGAAAATATCATCTTAGGACATCCCTGGTTGAAAGAAACAAACCCTACAATCAACTGGGTCAAAGGAACTGTGATGATCCCTGAGGAACAAGATCAAACTAAAGAACTTTACATCCCAAGAACTACCCTCTAACCCATGAACCATACACCACTAAACTTAAATTGAAAAGAAAGTCTCCTCTGCAGGTATCTGGACCAAGAAGGACCAGGAGATTTCTGCAAACAAGCTATAATGAACCAGATCACTCACCAGGCTGCCTGATTTGGATTCCAACATTCCTTCAGAAAGGACTACATCCAGGCTTTTATGACAGCAACCAAATTAGCCATCAAAGCTAAAGATACCAAAAACATTGTCACCCTTCCCCCTGAGTACAAGGAGTTCAAAGAAGTATTCTTGGAAAATGCTGCCCATCACCTCCCTCCATCCCAATCCTATGACCACAAAATAAACCTAGATGAAACTTTCATACCCAAAGTTTCCAAAATCTATCCCCTCACTCCTGAGGAACATAAAGCTGCAGACAACTTCATTGATGAAAATCTCAAATCTGGTAAAATTCACCTGTCTAATTCCCCACAAGCATCCCCTTTCTTTTTTGTCAAAAAAAAAGATGGAGGACTATGCCCCTGCCAAGATTATAGATACCTCAATGATCATACTATCAAAGATGCTTACCCCCTCCCCCTGATCTCTGACCTCATCAACAAGCTCAAAGACACCAAACTCTTCACTAAATTCAATGTTTGATGGGGGTACAACAATGTCCAGATCAAGGATGGACACCAATGGAAGGCAGCCTTCATCACCCATCAGGGACTCTTTGAACCAATGGTCATGTTCTTTGGCCAATCAAATTCCCCCCCATGTTTCAACAATTCATGAATGACTCCTTCCAGGATATGATCACTGAAGGATGGTTGATTATTTATATGGATGATCTCCTCATCTTCTCTGCCAACCCAGAAACCCATATGGAATATACCAAACGTGTCCTCCAACAAATGAAGGAACTTGACCTTCATCTCAAACTGGAAAAGTGCAAATTTGCCACCCCAGAAGTAGAATATCTGGGAATGATCGTCAAACCAGGAACCCTTGCAATGGACCCTGTCAAATTAGATGGTATCCAAAAATGGTCTGTCCCAACCAAAGTAAAAGATGTCTGCTCTTTCCTGGGATTTGCAAACTTCTACAGACAATTCATTCCTAACTATTCAAATCTTGCAAGACCCCTCCTAGATCTCACTCAGAAAAACCACACTTGGGGTTGGTCCCCTGATTGTAACAACACATTCCAAAAACTCAAAACTAAATTTTTAGAACAACCCATCCTCAAGTTCCCCAATCTCAGTAAACCCTTTGCTATAGCCACCAATGCTTCCAAATATGCCTCAGGAGGAATCTGTTACGATTCATTTCTTTTTACTTCTTACTCTTCGATACAGTAGACCAGCCCGACCCGGTATCTTTACTTTCTTTAGAGTGCTCTAGAACATACAATGTGTTCATCGCACACCTTTCATTTCCACTTTCTATTCTTGTTATCTATGCTTCTATTTCTCATGGAAGGTTCTATCTTCACTTCGCTTAGTAACCAACCTTCCATGACTTTCTATTAGTTTCTATTCTTCGCAGTACTTAAGCCACTGTCTTACTCAATGTAACCTCAGCTTAGTCCTGCTCAATTCTACCTTGACCTCCTCGAACCCTCGTCGACTTATCGTCGGACAATTACCTTTGAACCTTTCGTCGACTCATCATCAGATGACCTCTTTGATATTCAGCAAGCCTCCCTTGTCCGAACCCCTTGAACCTCTTCATCGACTCCATCATTGGACAACTCCTCGTTATTTGGCAAGCCTCCCTTGTCCGAACCCCTTGAACCTTTGACCCACTGTTAGTTCTTTGAGCCTACGCTCGTTCCTACCCAGACCAAGCGTAACAAAAGGACTAAGCTCTTCTTTTCAAGCTACCATTGCTGTAGTCTCTCACCATTTCCTCCCCTTGAATACCAGGAGCCCTTGAACGGGCACTACGACACTCTTACCAAGTCCCCTCTGAATCCCCTGAATCGTCAGACGACGAAACCTTTACCCCTGCCCCAGACGTCTCTCCCAGGGAACCAACTCCACCTCTCCCCACCCCCACTGTAACCAGACCGCTCCTCCTTCCTCCCCCATCTTCCACTCCCATTCCCCCTCATCAGTTCATTCCCTCACATCCACTTCCCCCCTTTCTTCCTCCACAACCACCCCACTCCACCATGACTTCAAAACCAGTCGAACTTCATATTGGTACCCCTGAAAACTTTGATGGCAACTATGCCAAAGCCACGATCTGGTTGGACTCTGTCCAAACCTACCTCCTCGTCAATGAAGAAGTTTATACCACAGACACTAAGAAGATCGCCTTCGCTCTCTCGTATATGACCAAAGGAGCTGCCCTTACCTGGGCTTCCTCCTTCCGAAAAGCCGCTCTCAGTGCAAACAAGGGTTTCGGTACCTATGTGGATTTTATCACCAAATTCAACACCGCCTTCAAACACAAGGACACCATCGCCCTCTCCATCACCTGGCTTTCTTCAACCAAGATAGAAGGAAAGCCCTCTCTCTCCGACCTCACCAAGTATATCTCTGAGTTCCGGAACCACGTCCAGATCTGCAGGATCACTGACCAAAACATCCTCATCAGGTACTTTTCCACTGGTATCTACACCAAGCTCATGCGTCGCATCATGTCTATGGACACCATCCCCACAAAGATCGACGAATGGTATGCCAAGTCCACTCACTTCCTCACCCAATGGGGAAGAGC
>JBBPLE010000421.1:15905-29956 GCA_038089675.1 Boletales sp. KT-2023b | reverse complement strand
TTCACCTGAACCTGACTTTCAGCGGTCATGGGGGTCCTATATCTCTAGATGGCAGTATGAGCTAAGCTATTTTCCCGCGCTCGTTGCTTTAATTACCCGACATGTTAAGCCAATCAGATGTGATTATATAATTTCTACGAAGGACTTCTGGTACTGCTCGCATTCAGTTCATCTGCCTCCATGGGAAAGTTCACCGGTGCACGTTCGCTGAATATTATGAACGTTCACTAACCGGCTGAACACTGAGTCGTACTGTCGTACTTGCGTTTAGTCCACGGGAGGCTTGCGAGCTCTTGAAAGGCGTGGGAAGAAAGAAGAGGTGCAATATCGACTGCACCGTCGCCTTTTGCGACTTGGTCAACCATCTCAACAACGGCCGAGCAATGACATAGAAATCGTGCCCGTGGGTGGTCGTACGACATTCGGCAAAGGCGTGCTATTGGAAGCATGTCAGCAAAGAGACCGGAGCAACGCCCTGGCTTGAAGAGGTTGAGAGTCTCGCGTACGTGGATTTTCTTTAGAGCCTGTACAACACACGTCTGTTAACGATAACAGCCGAAGTTTAAGCAGGTAGCCGAAACGCGTAAGCCAATCAAAACAGGCCGTTATCGTTAACAAACACATGCTGTACAGGGCCTTACTTCGGTGAAATTTTTGACACGGTGTATAGCAAACTGTTACACCTGGACATCGGAATTCTCCTCGATCTCGCGGCCAAATGGGTGGTACTCCAGGAAGATGTATCCGATACCAAACACCCGACAAGGAGTCGGCGGCTGAAGTAAATTCTAGATTTTATATGCTATGGAGGATTACAAACTCTATCAAAGTGGAGGAGCCTGGGAGAGATCCCATGCACCACCGTCGGTCATTCGACACGAAAACCGATTGTCAATTTTCAAAAGGTCATCATTATCTCGGACTCTTTTTCTGGATAGCCAGATTTACCTAATATGCCTACGAGGGACACTCTACGTGGGGTCAGTTTAGCCTGTACGGTCGTGTGCGGCCGCTGGATCATGATGGCTTGATTAGCCTCCAAACAATACGTACGACTGACCTTGTTTTCTTTTATTTTTGTGTTGTGTTGTTTTTTTTCGCTCGGATTGATCTTATCATTGATCATCTGTTTGCCATAGGTCGCAGCTGATAGGCAGGTGGCTGTAACGAGATTACCTCGTCGGTTAACGTCAATGGTTACAGCTTGGATCGGTGACGAGACACGATGAGTCCCATTGACACCCATGAAGGTTGCTTTGTGATGGGTAGGAGGAGATGATGCGATGATGGATCGTCACCGTAGTTGGAGCCCGATAGTTGAATGAACTGATCAGTGCGCTATAAATATTTACACTGTAATCACATTTGTACCACTACCGAGGAAATAAGTACCGATCCGATCGGTCTGCTTTGATATCTTTGATTGTTTGTGGACGATCATTTACCGAAGCCAGATGGTGCACTGCGAAATTCGTTTATTATGGACAGGTATATTAATGAAAGCCATTTCTGGGATATATAAAAGAAGTCAGTGAGCTATGGCTACAATCAGCAAAGATTAAAAGGAGATAAGGTACGCATTGTTCGTGAAAGGTGAGCAGTTGCAGTCAAAAAAGGGTATGTGATGCCTGGGGTATTCGGAGATTAGTGAGAGGTAAGTTATACATTAACATATATGAGGAGAATGATGGACGGCTGCAAAGGATAAATGCTAAGATAAATGTTTCGGCAAAAAATAGAAATTTCACCGTTGCTAAATGAGACGAGAAAGTGGGAACCTGTGTGCTGGACATAGTATATGTCCGCAGATAAAATGTAGAATAAGGATATTAACCACCGGGATGATGAACGGCTGTATCTGTCAAGAGTAGACAGAAGTACGTCCACTCTTACCTCTCTGAAAACAGTTTCATGAGAGCCACTCTACGCAAGAGGCTGAATTTACTTACCCTAACGTGGAGGACAACGCTTGCAGGGGAGGTCATATCGTATTCCAGAAGCCGCTGTTATGGACGATGGGGGACATCGCTCCCCATCTTTCGCCTTGCTACAAAGGTCAATGTGAGTAAACTTTGTGTCGTGGGTTCTACAGTAGGCGGAGTATTGCTGGCACATGTCGTTCGACTTTCCGGAGATCTGTGAGGCTCATCGGGACATACCTTTGCTATTTAACCGTTCATAATTCTGTGTTTTCGTAGGTGCACCTCCGAGGTATGCGATGGCGCAGTGCCGTTGTTCGCGCTCGATGAACGCACTATGAAGTCCTCATTGACAGGTCGGTCGACAAAAAAAAAGATATAACCGATAAGCGAGGTCAATGCACAGAACACGATACCGAATTCGCTTGAAAAGCAATGTTCCTGAGTGTGCGCCCAGCGCTTTGAGGAAGATTTGTGGTGGCGCGGTGTCCACAATAACTGTGAGTGTCAGCGTGGCGACACACGGATGTGGCTCTTGTACGCGAGAAGCGCTGTAGGGGGACCTACATGGTAAAATGCAGAGGGCGCCAACGTTGAATCATGAATGGGTGAGCGCCCCTTCCCGTGAAGTTTAAGGACTAGTGAACTCGAACCACTGGATGCAAACTTGACTTCCGAGGAGACTGGTAAAATAATTACCAAATAAGGTAGGTCAAGTAATCGTCTAAAGTCGCAAAGCGCACAGCGCACAGCGGGTTTAAAATTCACGAAAAACATGTTGGTGTGGCAAGTGTACACCATCTCAAACCGAGATGGAGTTTACACTGGTGGGTGCTTTCGGGCCGTTGCCTCCGCAGTATTCACTACTGACATGGTTTGAAGTGGGCAGTCGAATCTGAATATCGCCAAGTTGAAGCAAAAGGTGGATATCACTAACTTGACTCTTCAGATCGCTGCGGAGAATTATTACAAGGCGAGGAGACTCTGTATGCTATGGAGGGTTAATACTCGTCCTGTTTATTGTGTAGCACAGTGCCTATTAGCTTGTGTTTTCATTCAGAGATTTATTCATTCCGATTTGTTTCATGCGGTACTTGTACTATGGATAGGGATAGAGTAGCGTTGTCTCTAGCTGATCTAAATAGAGTCTTGTGTAACCGAGACCTATTTGCTCAGTTGTACTAATTCACCTACTAATACCGAACCTACCGTCCCGTTTTACCGCGAAGATTGGATAGAACGATGTTTGGGGATCTGATGGCTTGGCGGATATGCCATCACCCTTGGGCCTGCTCTGCAGGCGCCGACTCTCAGAGTTGCGGGTTCGGATCCCATAGAAAACCGTCCGGGGTATTAGTAGGTTGTGTGCTCGTTGAGTGCGAGTCCTACGTGAGTCCTTGATGTCATCCACCTTCGCATGACGGTGCTTCCCGTTCGCAGCGTTCAGAGGCTCGGAAATTTTCATTTCACAGACGTCCTCCCGTGAAAGAACCTATTGCATAGCAGGAATCGATGTTTTCTTACACCTCTTCTCATATCATTCCGAGGAATTTCCAACGCTCAAAAGTGAAAAACGTTTGACACATTGGCGCTCGACCGCAGTCATTATCCCTCGCTCCCTTCTCTGGGTCGTCCGGTAGGCTAAACACCTGAAGAAACTATTATTCGCTTTCTGGTCGATTATGAGTCCGACAATCTTGATCGTTGGGAAGGTGATCTACCCATTCAAAAATCTGAATATATTGCCTAGTTTGTTGCACTTCGTCGGGACGCACGACGAATAAATTAAGGGACACCTTTAGGTATCAGTCGCGAGGGTGCGCAAGGTGGAAACAATTTGACCCTATTCCTGAAATCTCGACTGGCGCCTCTACTCAGAAATGTACTTATAGACAGAATCTTCCATAAAACAAGTTTTATTTAGTTGTGACAGCAATTCAGTCTAACCGAGCTCTCTACAGATCCACCGTGATACAGATGAAATAGCCATACCTCGTGATTCAATTGATTGAGCCCCGTCGGCTGACAAAAAGTGGCAGCTGATAAGTTGAGGTTTTAGGGTGTCCCTCAAGCGTTCCGGCGGTAAGTATGTTATCTGATCAATTTCGTGTTCCAGTGAAGCAGATGGATACACACACCCACAAAAGGATCTATGAAAGTGTCGCTGAATCACAAGTTCGCCAAGATATGGGAGATAGATGTCAGGGAAAGAACGCCGCACTGGCAACCAGCTGCAGAGGGGCTGAGCAATGGCAGGCAGGTAGCCTACTGGTAGCGCCTGGTGTGGCGCACACGGCTTCCTCGAGCGGGCCTCTTGACAGGATGTAGTAGCCGTTGGGCAAGCAGAATGACGGCGCAGTACCGCCGTTGCTTGTACAAGTTATAAGTAGCGGCCATGCGTTTGGACAGTCTCTTGACACCCTGAGTGGGTCGGCCGGTCTGACCGGAACCAGCAAGGAACCAGAACCCTTCGAATGACTCCAATGAGGTGGCGCGATACAAAAACTACTGCTTTGCGCCAGGCATTTCATAGATATCAATGCCCTGTGTTGGATGAACACTGTACCGACGTCAATGATGTTGAGATGACAAATATTCCGAGAACTGGGAATAGTAGTGGTCGGTCGCGATCCCCTGCTAATTGAGGCGGGTGTTCGTGCACCACATAAAAAGGAACATAAGTAAGGCCAGATAGCAAGGTCCGAGGGAAGCTAACGTTACATCCCCACTCGAACGAAGGTCCACTTCGCTGATTCAGCTTGTTAAACTGCTTCAGTGACATCAGCCAGCCCGACCTCGGCATCCGTCCGGTCCACCACTTCATTGGCATACCCGCACAGGAGGTTCCCGATTCGCTTGCGGCTGCTCCAGCGGATTGGCTGGGTCCCGACGATAACGCATTCGTACGGTCAGTTCGCCCCTCATCCCCCTCGATCCTGTCTGCACTCTAGTCAATCCTGGCCAAATGCCCCTTCCCCTCGGGTCATTCACGTCTTTCCGAGCCATCCTGTCGGGTCTCACCGCGAGAAACCGGGTTGTACCTCCCAAGTCTAGCTCCACCTCGGCCACTCGCTCCGCCCTCTGGACGCCGTCCTATCTCTGAATCAATGTGCCTCAAGAATGCCATTGTTGCACTCGAAGGAGGTTGGGAAAGTGCAACAATGTCATTATTGAGGCTCGAAGTGGAGGGTCGTTTCCAAAGAAGGTGGCTGGGTTAGGCTCGAGTAAGTCTGGAGGGCGAACTCGACCGGTCGAACCCCAAGTTGAGAACGCCGTTTGTACCCCGTGCTCTTCGTTGAAGGCATTCGCGATTTGAGGGTGACTACCAGGGGTGGGTCCCGCGCGGAGGCGCATGCTCCAAGCAGAGCTGAAGGTGCCAACGAAGGAGAAGATAAGTACGTGAGTCATCGAGGGGAGCGAGCCCATTATCCAGCTTGAAGAATCGGCGGGCGCGAGACAAAGCGTCGACGGGGGAGGTCATGTTAGACGAGCACGAGGTTACAATGGAATAGGGTCGTCCGTTCCCTCGCGCCTGGTCAATCTGAGCCATCGAGCAAGTCGAGAAAATCCGAAAGTCTCGGTAGGTGCCCAATCGTGGTACGGCAACCAGGTTACCATACGAGCGTGCGACAGTACATTGTTAACTTCCCATTCCAGTTCGAATCCGGCCTGTCGTCATTGGGCACATGAGTGAAACACAGGGTGGATTGCTTTAGGCAGAGACATACTCTTGGTTGAAGCATATCTCAAGTCCCCCGTACTGAACGGTGCCACGGCGTGTTTCCAGGAGAGCGTCATGCGCTGCCATGCTTGAAGGACACCTCCCTAGTTGTCTGGTCGACCCCTGACTAGTTCTATGCACGTTGTCGTCTCCGATGAAGTATTACCTTCACGAATCTCAACGTGATTCGTTCTAAGTCGAATTCGTCCCCGATCGACCACAGTCAGACCATTTTCCGTCGTTCTCAGCGTGGCTTCAACCCGCTCACGCTCGCGACCGGTATCGTTTTCAGAAGAGGCTTTAAAGCACCATGCGTTTGTTTAACGCGTCTTCCGTCCAACGACTGTCTATTGAGGATGCGGTGGCATCGTCGGGCGTAATTAGTAAAGATGGAATCTCGGGGGTAGTACGAGACGCCCCGTCGTTCTTATGGTGTGAGTCATCAGTACCAACCCCGTTTTCCAGGGATCGTGTTTGCTCATTCGTGCTTCTAGCAGCCGGCATGACTACCGGGGTCAGCTGTTTTCAAACGCATCTCGGCACAAGCGCGAGGGGGACTGGAGCCGTTCTCCTGCTTGACTTGGGACAGAACTAGTCGAGGAACGAGAAGCCGACCGAGAACTCACCAAGTGTTCGATGCATGGAGCGGGGTTTTCTTGTTACACGAAAAATAGCCATGCATAGTATTTGTTTGATCGAGTCGCGCGTCGGGTTGGGTAAAAAGTCTCAACAGCCTTTGTCAAGGAATCCTTATTCGAGACCTGGGGAATAGTAACATAACTCGGTCCTTATATACTAGCGCTAAGGTAGGACCAGTCGCGGTCCCCTGCCAATTGAGGCAGGTATTCGAGGAGCGCATGAAAAGGAAACAAGGACAGATGGTAAGGTCTGACTTAGTTACTAGGAGTTGTTTGGCATGGGATCAAAACAAATGATCAAACGTGTGACTAGACTATGGACCGTAACTCTCAAGCCTACTCCCAACAACTACTTACATCGCATCCCCACACTCGTCACAACCTCTTGTGTTTCCCGTCATGTCATCGTTGAGTATTAGGCGACTTGCTCGTGCCGTGAAGTTGACTCAGTTGCAGTGATCGAGTCCCTCCTAGTACCCCCCATCAATCATGTGCAGTGCCACTCATAAAGCGCACGCCCTCGAGAACAACACTTTTAAATACACACTCTGCCAGAAAGCGAAGAAGGGTTTCCATCGCTTCTTTTGATTTGGAAGCCGAGTTCGGCATTCCCCACACACCAGAGCCAGCTGTCGAAGAGACGGATGTGAGTGGTATCTTGTCCTCTGTACCGTCTTGAAGTTGTAGTCATTTCCACCCTCAGGTGGATCGATTCGTTGCCGTCCGATCCCCCTCCTCTTTACCCCTTCACACCACACCTCGCACCAACCGCATTGCCAAATCCTTTGGGCTTCTAGATGACCGTGTCTTGAATTACACCGAGGCATCTCCATCACCCTTTGAAACAAAGCTTCGGACCATGTTGCGCCGGAGCGCCTCCGAGCTTTTCAACGTGCCTCGGACCACGTCTTCTGTCTCAGCGAAGGCGAACCTAGCTGCTCGCAGACAATTCGTGATGGCCCTGGACGGACCGGGAATATCACGTGACCTGTTTGCGTTTTCCATGGCATGGTCGCGCACGAACAGCATCGGTGTGGCGTTCAACGCTGATCTATACTTCCAAAACCTCCACACGCGTGCGATCGTACATCTATGTCGCGTCTCAGCGGAGGATGGTCCGGTGCACAGCATAGATTGGCGTGAGGGGTCTCACTCACATGTATTGAGCCTTGGCACAGCGGGTGGCAACGTTCGCGTTTGGGATTCAGCATCGTTGACCCAGGTCGCTGACTGGTCGGAGGATCAATCACCTGTGGGGGGTATGCACTGGAGCGAGAGCGTGTTGGCGGTTGGACGCAAAGACGGACGTGTTTCACTCTTTGATCTACGGACGCCACGCGAGATTCGGCAGACAAAGGGCCATAAACGACATGTACATGGAGTCAAATGGTCACCAGATGGGAAATATCTAGCGACTGGCGACCACTCGGGCACTGTGCATGTTTGGGACCAACGGGCCAATAACTACCTCACGTACGGTGACAAGAAGCTTCTTGCAAAGCATGACGGACCAGTCAAGGTAGAGTACAGCACATTCGTTTCGTTCTGGATGCTTGCTGAGCTAATTCTGATAGGCTATTTCCTGGAGCCCATGGCAGAGTGGTCTCGTTGCAACTGGTGGAACATTCCCGGATGGCAGCATACAAATTTTTGACATTAATAAACTCTCGGGCACCTTCCCTCCACTACACATTGATACCCATACGAACGTCACTTCCCTGCATTGGTCGCCGCACTGCAAAGAATTATTGAGTACACATGGGGTGTCGTGGACCAAGTCTCAAGCTCTCTATGAACAACGGCCTTCTGTGAAAGAAGCACCGAGCAGTATGTTTGCCAACTCCATGACAGTTCACTCATATCCCTCTTGCGAACGAGTCGTCTCTGTCATTGGTCACACCGCCGCCATCGTGCATTCATGTATTAGTCCTGATGGATGTTCTGTATTCACCGTCAGCCCCGCTGAAGAGACGATCAAGATGTTCAAGGTCTGGGCTTCCTCTGGTAACCAGACAAAGGACGATGAAGATGGACTTGGTCGCAAGAACACGATTCGTTAAAAGCACTGTATTATGGCCTATACTAACACCCCCTTGTTGTACCGCACGCACTTACAGCTGACTTTGCTTGTTATATCTTGTAGCCATGATATCCCGGGACTCCAGTATGTCGTACGAGTGCAGAGGCCTGTTGTATTCGTTACAAACGCTGTACACGACGAAGTTTTGCACAACGTAGTTAACGTGGCTCGCACTAAAGAGGCAAATGAGACGTGCGCCAAAATTATCGGCCTCGCCAACATCACACGACCCTGACGACCACAACAACGTTCGACGCTGTAATGGCACCAGTCAGAGGTTGGACCCGCGCTCGTCCCTGGTGCTTACTCACACGCAGTTGTCGGCGCACAGAACCACGGACAGGCACCAAGCCAGAGCCGATCGGCAACGTCGGCGTACTCATCCTGCTAACCACCTGCACGTTAGCCGTGTTGTATCTCTTGTGGCGCCGCGCAAGCAGTTTACGTGCCGTCGTGTCGCATCAGCAAGTACCCTCTTCCTCCATATCCCGTCGCGCTCACCGTTATCCGAACAGGCTCAAGACATGGGCGAGAACTGAGGGGCAAATCCGCCTCTCTGAAGACGACGGTCCAGCGGCGACGGAGTTCTTAGCGGACGACGAGGCGCCTGCGACGGCAGACTACGACGATTGACGCTGTCCAGCGACCGCTGGCAGGCTCGGTGGGAGGAGATCACACGGGGCAGTGACATTCGTTGCATCGCCATACGCGTTCGTGGGTCACATTCTCTCTCACTCTCTATAGGGTGGTCTTATCTATGTGTCTAATGGACCTTGTTATGTGTCGCATTTTCTGATCTACGGTATCGTTTGAGCCAGCCATCTTTCTATATCTATCTTTCCCTACTTCCGGGGACATGTCTTGAAATCGAACTAGAAGGGTTTTCGTCGAAGACATCGTATCCACTCAAGGTTCTTGTTTTACGATACTCAGACCCCCGCATGTAATGTCCGACAACAGGCAGTGCCCGACTGGACAATAAACGAGGACAGAAAAAAAAAATCTTGTTCTGACTTGTGAGGTAGAGGACTGCGGAACAACTTCGCCGTTTGACGGAGTACGCGGCCCGACGGGGTCCGATATATCCGGTCGCAACCGGGTATAGATGACGGCGTTTCACTTTGGTTTCACCTGCACGGAAGTCAGAGGGTACGGATGGTGAATATGACATCGCCTTCGTGAATCTGGGATATCGATGGCCCACATTATTCGGTGGTCCGCGTCCCGTTCG
Organism: Boletales sp. KT-2023b; assembly: GCA_038089675.1. Lineage (NCBI taxonomy): Eukaryota > Fungi > Basidiomycota > Agaricomycetes > Boletales > Boletales sp. KT-2023b. The sequence continues at coordinate 20,367 of JBBPLE010000421.1, read as the reverse complement.
GTTTGGCACTTCCTCTCAGCGTAACGGCTTTCATCATATTCGCCGCCTGGTGGGTGGCACACAGATTCGTCCTGTGTCCCCCCTGAGTAATCTGGCCATGCTGTCTGGAGGCAAGGCTATACCGCAGTGGCCAAGGGCGTGTTCCCGAAATGAAATGACCTGACATCGTCTTCTGCCGCATCGCGTGCGAAATTGGATATGACCGTGCCTGCTTGACAAGCTTGAATGACAGTGTTTGACGCGATGGACGTACATACATAGTCAGGATGGGCGCGTCTAGTCATGGGAATTTTGAAGGGTCTTCCTCTCGGGGTCGTGCAGGTCAAGCCTGCGAACTGGCTTGACAATTACTGTGGGCTGCGCTGCATCAGGATATGCGCAGCGTGAGGTGGTGACATGTTTCCCAGTAGTGAGAGGCCCACGCCGTAGGACTGGGCGTTTCGTGGAGGATTCCTTGGCCGGACTGCGGCGCAACACGTAGGTACACTACCGAACCCCACACTCCACGCGCCAATACGCACACGCGGCCCCGAGCTGATCCGCACATTGTTAATTGGAACCCGGCCAATGTTGACTCGTTTAAAAATTCTCCATGCGTATCGATGTGCAAGACGGACCAATTTGGGCGCATAGTACATACCACGATGACGTGGGTGGCTGTCGATGACTCGACTCTATCCGTGGATGAACCCATGGATTAAAATAGAAAAATGCGGAGCGCAACACGACTACGCACCGTTTTTGTACAGCTGGCCACTGGCAAGAATCAGCGGCCCGGGCGCAGTCGACTTTTTCCCTTGAGCGCGTGCTTGCATAGGTGGGCAAGCATGTGCGCGTTCATGGCCGGATCGTGACCACGACGGTGACGTGACGTGTGGTCGACGGCTTTTGATGGCCGGCATGCAAATCACGTATGACTATGCGCTAGGAACGGCCGATGGCAAACGCAAGCTACGTCAGCTGGAGTCGAAGAATGCCGTCTGTCACCTGCATGTAGATCACAACGGTGGGAGGGGAAGATCAACACCGCCCGACGATGGGGACGGAGGACATCTGCACTGTGACAGACGTTAATAGGTATTTTCATGCACATCAGTGCGATGTTCCCTGGAGGAAGATCAAGTTAAGCGCCACGTTCAAATATTACCAATACCATTCCGTGTGCAACTTAACAGGCGCCGTCGAATGCGATATCATCAGGATTTCACCATAGAGCGTGAATTAGAAGGAAGGGCTGAATAGTTTAGGTTCTAGGCACATTCGATGAGTAAAATATCCGGTACCGGGGATCGCATCGATTGATGGGACACGCCTTGTGTATTTTTTTTTCTTCGACTTTCAGTTACGATTCGAGATATCGTTACAAGGGACTGTCAGTGAATGCCATGGTCGTGCCGACTCGTGTCATGCCTGAAGCGAGTTGACATGAGTGACAAGGCATAGAATCTGACCCTAAGTATGGTTTCCGCGAAGAACATTTTACACACGTTGGCAGTCAGATTATGAGAACATTTGGGTAAGCTGACGAAGGGTGTTTTTAAAATTCGAAATTGAACGATCGAGCTTCTTATCAGATTAGTAAAACAGTGAAAAAAAAAAAAAAAAGTAAATCAGGCGAGCCGCCCACCCAAGGGGAGTACATAGGCAGTGCACAATGAACACAGGGTCAGAGTTGCGGCAAAGATGGCGGTGGCGTCGAAGTCCCGGTCAACAGGACCATACACAACCATCTCAACAAAGCGTGGTAGTACCGCAGCTAGTTCTCTAATACCCAACCAGCGACTCGGAAAGGTCTGAGCTTCAAGTCTTTGTGGATTTGTGGCATTCCACGAGTAAGCTAGTTTTCGTTACGTAATATTTGACCGGGATATTACCGGTTGATCGTATCAGAAGGCAGTTGGCAACCAGCCGTAGTATGGGCGTGATCCGAGCGCTGAAGGAGCCAAGCAGACAGATCTAAGACGTGGAAACAGTGGCGGAGGCGGTTGCTCAAGAATAATTTACTACAGCTACGGGGTTTTTTTTTTCTGTTAGCAAAGTCTGACGATTTGACTGCGGTGCTTCATATGTCGCAACGTGGAAATGAGTTTCTTGTTTTGGTCGTTACACGGTACATAAATCCAGTGACTTGGTTTTCCTGGCGATTCACCTTCTCCTTCATGTTCGCGTCCCTCTCATCTTTCTTACCCTCTTCCCTCCAGCAGGTTGTGCAGCCTCCACGTCCTCCAGACTCCCCTCTGCCCGCGACGACCCTAGACGCGCCCGTCGTCGACCCTCCCCGGCGGAGGGAGAAGAAGGAGAAGCATGCAAATGAAGTATGACCTCGTCTTGCTGGTATCTCCTCATCGTCGTCATCTTACCTCAACAGGCCTTCATCATCGTACGCCCTCCCCCATCTCGGTCTGCACAGCCACTTGGCCTTCAGGTGCAGCTCGTACCACCCCAGTCTCGTCACGATAGACCCGTGCATGCGCTCGATTCTTCTCCTGATGACCTCAGCACCGATCTTAAGCGCACCCACTCCAACAGATCAGAACAATCAGCCACCTCCGGCTACACCTCCGCCGGCTCTACCTCATCTTTTGCATCCTCCACGTCCAGTTCAGCCCGTCGTATGATCATTCCCCTATACAATCTAAACGTCCATTCCGTCATGCCAACAACCATCTTGGACGCCGGCACGGACGCAAAGGTCGCAAAGTTCGCAAAACGAGGTCTCGAAATCATTGGTCTCGCCTTTCTAGAGCCAATAGAAGTTCGCCCCTCTGTTCCCGCGCACGGTTCCTGCGCACCGCCTTTACGCGCCAGTCTTGACGACTCACTTCACGAGTTTGGCTCCGTTTCCTCTCCTCGTTCTCTATCTCCGCATTTCCCCAATACCACCCATACGACCATACATGCCTCAGATCATGCCAAACCCACCATTAATCTCATCCTCGCCCCCCCACTTGCACCTCCAGACCTCCTCCCCCAGCGACCATCCAAAAGGCTGTTCGCAAGTGTATTCAAGAAAAAGGCTTCCCCATCACCCATCACCGTCCCCGTCCTCGATGACATCACTCCTCGGCCTCCTCTCAATATTACTCTCCGTTCCGAAGAAGCCCCTGTCTCTCTCCCTGATACCCCCCTAGATGCCTGGTCATCCACCCCCATTTCAGGCACTGCTTCTCATACAGCCGTCCTTGGTATTCATCCCACCCTCTACCCTTCCACCTGTAATCTCAAGGGCCGTCCTATTAAATACGTTTGGGTCGTCAGGAAGTGGCTCAAGGGGACTGACGCTGGTATCTTAAATGGCGTGATGGGCAAATTTAGTAACGGTGCACGTGATGCAACTGTACCAAGTACCCCCCTCTTCGAGGTTCGTTTCGAGTGGTCCAGGGACCAGAAGAAGATAAGCTCTCGCAAGAATTCGAATCGTCGTCGTCAGAGTCGTAGTCCCGCTCGTCGTGGTACGCAGAACGATGCCTCCCCTCGTATCGCATCCCAAATGCTTTCCCCAGACGCTCGCAGTTCCGTCATTTCGCATAATAGCTCTGGCTCAGATACCGCGGCTAGTTTGCTTAGTTCCAACGTCCATCAAGACGTCGAGGAGTCTGACGAAGAGAGCGATCCCGAGGACTCGGAGACTGCGTGGACCTGCGTAGTGATTGTACAACGTCTTGGACAATCACTACTCCATCAACAGAACGGTACGCGAGAGTCCATCCGCGTCAAAGTCGCTACTCTCGCACCTACGCCACACCACCCCAAGGTTGTCGGTTTACTCAAGATCCCTTTTCCGCTACCTGACATCGAAGTCGACCAACTTGCTGTCCGGCGTCGTCACGTGACTGCACAAGGCATTAGCAAGACGACATCGTCGAGAACGGGCGAGTTTGTCTTGACCGCGGAGGAGATCAAAGACACCGTTTCGTCCACTGCCCTGTGGCTCGTTGTCCGGGAAGCTTTTGGCGGCGTGGGCAGGGAACGGAAAAAGGGCAAATCGTGATTATATCTCCTTCGTTGGCTCCCCGCTTTTCGGCACTCTCCCAACGTTATTTATCCCTTTTGAGAGGTCATTACACCTTACGCGTCCTGGTTTCATTTGCCCCATTCATCGTATTTATTGAGGCTTTCATATCCTCTTTTTTCGGTTTCTCCTCAGCTAATTGCAAAGCACGCTCTCTCATCCAACTGCTTGACTACGCAACTCATCCAATTGTATTTGTACTTGTTCACTCACGCGCCACCCATGCATGGTCATATTCCTACTTTCTCTCTCTCTTCATCTATACACGTTGCTTGGATCTATCCTGTGTACCAACATGCTAGGTGATTGCGGCATCCATTACTCCATGGACGCGCGTTTCCTTTGCATTTCCAACGGCAGAAACGTCGGTGATGACAAAGTGCCGGAGCGCACCTTGCTCGATTTGGACAAGCCCAACAATGTGGCTACCGATGGATTCCCGACAAACAC
>JBBPLE010000421.1:0-15805 GCA_038089675.1 Boletales sp. KT-2023b | reverse complement strand
CCATGGACGCGCGTTTCCTTTGCATTTCCAACGGCAGAAACGTCGGTGATGACAAAGTGCCGGAGCGCACCTTGCTCGATTTGGACAAGCCCAACAATGTGGCTACCGATGGATTCCCGACAAACACAGGGGGAGCTTGCTGCGAGTCACGACTTCCTATGAAACCCCTAATGTTTGGCTTTGTGCACACTTGATAAAGCCGGCAAGTTCGGGGGTTTATACTGCGACCGCGACGGCGTTGACGAATAACCACGCAGCGATCGAAGGGAGCCGCATCAGAAAGAATCAGAAGCCCACCGCAGTGTCGTCATCTCGTTAGAAGAACGAAAAAAGTTTTGGGGTCCAATTTTTTCGTGCACGCCATTGTCGGAGCCAAGAAAAAAGTGGCCATCGTCCAAGTTGCGAACATGTCAAAGTACCGGCCAGACCGGGCCTTATAGGGTGAAGCGTGTCTTTGCGGCGGTGAAACATGGGCGGGGTGGACACGACTTTCGGGAGAAACAGAAGCCGAAGTGGGGCTCGTTAGCCGAGTTTTGAATTGCGCGTTCACTGGTGCAGTCGCTTTTCGGATGTCAACGGTGCATGCTGGGTTAAACGCGCGAGGGCAGCCTATCCCAGGGGTGTCGCGTCCTGGCATCTGGTGGGAATATTCCATTCCTTGGACACGAAGACCTCGGTGATTGGCCTTGGCTAGGCTGAGAGTAGTGCGAGTAGGTTGTTGCCACTGGTACGGCTGACGGGTCGACGGATGCATTGGGGCTGGGCCCGATGGCTCCGGTGTAACGTCCGCCGGTACTATGGTTCTCTCCTCTCGTGGTGCTGCGACCCTGGTTGTAGACGCCATGACTCGGTTCCGAAACGCATTCGAGGCTGAACTTACCATTGTCACAAGGGGTCGGAATGTAACTCGGTACGGGCTTCGATGTCACCGGTAGGGGCGTGGATAGATGGGCGTTATGAACGCCGGAGGTCATGAAACGCGTGGAAGATGGCGTTCGCGACGCACTTGGAAGGGTTCGTTGGAGGGTCATGAGAGATCTGAGTGAAAAGACCGACATGTGTCGTGCGCTCGGCGGCGGAGAGTGAAAAGGATTAACGGTTCCAGAGTGAATGGGAGATTCCAAGACAAGACGTCTCCAAGGCAAGAGAAGATCGTGCTGCTCGGGCGCCAGCGGGAGATATGGTTATGTGTTAAGTTCAGGATGCGTTTCGTGATGCGCGATCCCCACATAGCATAGACAATATTGGGGGGGAGGGGGGTCATATGAGATTTGCACGCTCGATGGACGGACTAACCTCGACTGTTATCTATCTTTATTTGGCCAGAGAATGCAACGTTGAAAAACGTGTTGACACAAATCATTCCTGTCCGACGGGACGAAGTGGCCTGTTCTTCCAACGAGACATGGACCGGAATTTAACGTATCGGTGAGATCTGATCTGTCAACCGGAAATCTACGAGACATTTTGCAAACATTGTTGGCATGAGAAGGGATCACGATGCCGAAAGAACTTGGGAGGATACCCCGGCGGATGTGACATGATGTTCTACATAATTGACGTGATGATAGATGTGTAGGTTGAGTTATATGTACATAGATGCTTCCGTGTGAGCGGGGGAGAAGGCGGGGGAAGACGGGTGCCGTTCTTACCGTGGTTCAGAGGTCGTCTTGTCGCTGTAAACGATGTCCAGTCGCCGTGAGTTTTGTCCACGTAGTATCGCCGCTGCCGCCTGTGGAGATGACGGGCGGCGACGTTCAACGAACCTGTTCATGTGGCGACTGTGTGATACTCGCAAGTGACTCGGCTCGGATGGGGTCCACATGCCACCAGAAAATTGTTAGCGTTCTTGGGACCGCCAAGGTCCGGAGTTTCTTGCACATGGACTGTTTCGCAATGAATTCCGAGTCGCCGTCGCAGCTTGCTGGGATAAGCTCCGCGTTCAGGAATGATGTACCGTACGTGTCGGCATTCCTAACTGCTACTAGAACACTGTATGTAATTTTTAATGCTCGCAGATTCCGGTGAGTTTATCCCGCGAGCGAACAAGGGGGCCAAATCGTGGCTCGCTCGGCAAAAAAATTGCATCAGTTTATGCCAAAGATTGATTAACCCCAACAATTGTCATTGGAATAGACACCGATGAAAGGGCATAGTGTACCTCGGATGTGTCCTGGGCTAAACTACCTTAATCATTCTTCCGGGCGGTCCTTTAGATGGAACCAGGTTGCTTCGTTCGCCAGCCAGCAGATGTTGATCGGCGGCGCAATCCTATTGCAGTGCGTTCGGCCCCTCTCTTTGCCTAAATCTAGATTCTAGAACATTTCTTTACTAGTCTCCCATGTTTCTAAAATAACGCTGCCGAGGTGGCCTAATAGGCTGCGTTTTGTCAGGCTGTACAGGCTTGGGAATACGTACGTTTCGTCTGTCCGCTAGCGATGGACCCCCTCTTTCTGCAGCATAAATTGCGCTCCCCCGGATGATCCACGAACGCCTCATCGATCCCTCCCGGTTTTACCTCGCTGACACCAGCGCTTCTGCTCCACCCCTTATAAGCATCGTATCCGCACTACATATTCGAGAGTGCGTCCTTTCCTCCCATCGCACTGGCAATCAGTATTGATCCTTGACTCGCCGTAGCCAATGAGTCAAGTGCAATACAGTGTCCAGACTGGAGCCGAAGAGATGCCGAGAGTACCCCGAAGAACGCCAATGGCGTGCCAGTTCTGTCGAGGTGCGTCTCCTACGCGCATGCATGGATTGGGGCTCACTATCCTCGTCCTGGTCACTGCAGGCCGAAAGCTCAAATGCGATGGCACTCGACCAAGCTGCAGTAATTGTAATCGTCGCGGCTTTCCGTGCTCCTACGTACCAGTGTACGTCATCGCTACGTTCTGTTGGGAAAATTGGTTTCCCATTCTAACCATTGCTCACACCTCACCTCAGATCCGCTGAGCAACAAAAATAGACTGGTTTACTTTTCTTTTTTCTAATATATATTTCACTTCCAAAGTCGTTCTTGTAGCATCTCTTCGCTTCCGCTGCGCTCATGTTAATGGATATTGTTTCGCACGATGGAACCGCTCCATTCATTTTTTGGGCTTAGTGGTAGTCCTTCTCTTCCCTCCAAGCAGACAATGATAGTTTTGACTAGGATAGGGAAAGCCGCAGGTGGATGCTCCGTAGAATTCAAATGTACCTACTTATATCGCATAATTCATGCTACGGTAATACCGGACCAGACCCAGACCATGTGTTCGTGTTCATGCTTTGCAAGCTCGTGTGTGACTGGTGAACCACCACGATCACCTCGGACCTATTGAAAGCTGGGCCGGTTTATCAAATGATTACCACTTATCGAGATCTCCGTGCTTGGCCAGGTGCAGTTGCAGGTGGGGCTGACGCCTACTGTCACAGGAACTTTTTCTGTGTGTGTCCTAAAGGGCAGTGATGCGTGGAGTGATGCGTGGATCACGAACCCGATCAATGTCTGAGTGTTCCATTCCCATCATCATGTTTGTAATCGGAAGACAGTCACCAGTCGGACGTGCTCTTGAACTTCATTCACCGGACCTGCAGTTGTGCATCAAAGAAGGTGCAAGGCTGTGCAAATGAGCGAGATCGTTTGCCTTGTTGGGGCCCAGGTCAGGGGCCGCGATGGGGGACTGGCGGGGTCACCTGTTCACATCGAAGATGTAATGGCAAACGCCGCAGACTGCTCTTTTGACCCTGTGTGAGGTCCGCAGCGGATCTCCTAGTTGGTCTTTGTCACACGTTCACTTCTTCATGAAAGACGCAATATGTGGTCAAGAGCCAAGACCGTGTCGACAGTGAACAATCAAAGAAACGAAATGGACGGATCTTGTCTGTATTTTTTTTTTTCGCATCCGTCGTTCATCCGCATCACCGCGGATGGGGATATTTGTCGTTACGGTGCTGTGCGAACATTCCGCGATGCTCATTTCGGCATTTCGGCTTATCGGTCGGGGAACGGGTGGTGTGCTGGCAGGTTATCGAGCATCATCATCATGCACTTCTGGAAGAAGGGGATTTACATATTCGCTCACCACAGCCTTTGGACAAATTCTTGGGGATGGATGCGATCGCACACGTGTTGCTGTGTGGACCTTTTGAGGACTGGGCCGGGTGGCCTACTGCGCCGACGGATCCCTGCGGTGAGTCTGAGTCAAGAGGTGAACGTGTAACGAGAGGGTGACAAGAAATGTTATCCTACATGGACGCAGTGGGATAAATTGAGCTGTGAGGCTTCGATGATTGAACGGTGAGACAAAACCGGGCCGCTCGAGAAGGGGCCTGCGATGAGGTCGGATCGATCCATGGAATGATCACGGTTATCCCCTTGAGGAACAATGTACTGATCATCGATGTAGGCTTCTTCAGCGGGTGGCTTCAGCAACAACGGATAAGGGATGGGGCCTGGGGGATGGCGGGGCGGCATTACTGTAACCAGAAAACGAACAAGCAGTTCTCATGAATTAACTCGAGATTGATGATTGATCAAATTCAAACTATGAGCTAGTTTTTATCTATCGCTTTTTTGGCGGGGAAAATAGTTGGATAAAACGTACGAGAAAGTTTATATCTCATGGGAATGCCCCGCTGGCCAAGTGTGCTTCTCGGAGATCAATTGAACTCTGATTACGGCGGCAGAACTCAACCTTGTTCTTGTTCACGATACCACCAGTCGGAACCAATCACGTCCAAGCGCTCCGCGGCGTGGGATCTCAATTACATCGATACACCCGCCAGGTCTCGTATGCAATCCGGAACTGTCCTTTTGAACGATTTCCTCGTAACCGCCGCCCCAGCGGCCGCGTGTTACATTCCGGACTTCATTACCGTCGAAGAAGAGGAGTACCTTATCCGCAAGGCAAGTTTGACGCCGAACAAGCATAATCACATGCATCTGTCGCCTATCATATATCGGCGCTTTGACGCCACTAGTAGATCTACCACACACCCAAGCTCGGTTGGAAGACACTTGGTAATCGCAGGTAGAAATTATCAAAATCGCTGTGTATTCGCTTATCGTGTTTTTTTTTAACGTTCCACTCTAGACTGCAACTCTGGGGTGAGCCTGTGCTGAATTGCTGCGAGCGCGCCGGATGGACATGCATACCGTTTTGGCTAGGCGGTGAGATTCTGCCAAAGAATGTTCTTGTCTGCAAGGATATGCCGCCTTTTTTGACAACATAGTGTGCCCCTTTCCTTTTTGTGGAGTTGTGAGTTCGGTTGGCTAACTTGGGGCTCGCAGCCCAAACGTCATAGCTCGCTTGAAGGCGACTAGCGCATTTCAATTTTCCCCACATCAAGGGCCAAATCATGTCATTCTCAACGAGGTTAGTGAGACATACCGTACCCGCCAGTCACATGGACGCCTGATAAGCCACGTAGTACCTTCCTGGACAAGGTATAATGGTGAGAAAAGATTGTATTGCAACCGAGTTGGGTTTATCTACAGTGCGATCCAAGCCTCATGAAGATGGACCGTCGTACTATCCTGTGGTTGGAACTGTATCCCTGGGTTCGCATACCGTCTTCCATTATTACGCCTTCGACGTGGATGCAACAGCTAGCGACGCTAGTTCTGTCGGGCGTGCGATCCGTCCGACGCCGGTGTTATCTCTGCTTCTCGAGTCGCGGAGCGTCATCATTACGAGTGGCGATCTGTATACGTCGCACTTGCACGGGATCGATGGTGTGACGGAGGACATGTTTTTGGGTGAGGGAAGACTGAGGTGTCCATCTGGGCAAGAGGTGGTGATTGCGAACTGGCAGGCAGTTCAAGGGAAGGATGTACGAGACGTGCTGCACTACGGAGGGACGCTGCGGAGAGAGACACGACTTAGCATGACGTGCAGGGATGTTGCTAGAGTGGCGCGTCAGTTGTATCGCTAGCAATTATTGACATTTCTGGCAAGTCTGGCAAGTTCACACGGTGCTCCTTCTCCTCTTCCTCACCATGGCCACCACAAAACCACCCAATGCGCTCCTCAATCCCCGTACGACATCCTACGAGTTCATGGGCCCGCCTGGTGCCTTCCTCATTACCATCGGCGTGCCCATCATGACCTATCTTCTCTACTTTGGTTGTTCCGAGTCTGCGGGTGCTTGCCCACCTGCCTACGTGTTTTCCCCCTCTCTCTTGCTTGGACATGTACAAGAGTCTGTCACGAGCCCACAGTGGTGGGCGAACCTCTGGGACACTGAAGCCACCCTGATGTACATCGCCTGGTATGCGTTCTGTATCGTCGCGTGGGCCGTGTTACCCGGCGACTGGGTCGAAGGTGTCACAATGAGAAACGGCGAGAAAAAAAAGTACAAGATCAATGGTACCTTTATAGCTGCGAAAAGCGCGTATAGAACTCATTCTTCTCGTCATTTAGCCTTTTCAACCTTTCTCCTCGCTTTGGGTATCACATCCGGATACATCATCCGTTACGGTCCAGAATCCTTCACCTTCCTCTACGATAAATGGCTTGGTTTTCTCACTGCATCCCTCATCATGGCAATCGTGCAGGGGGTGGCCGTGTATGCTAGCTCTTTCAGAGAAGGCGCGTTATTAGCGCTGGGTGGCAACTCCGGTAACCCAATCTATGATGTCCGTTTGTGCTTTCGTTCTTTCCATCCCCCCTTAATTTGACGTTCGGAACCCTCAGTTCTACATTGGTCGTGAACTGAACCCCTCCATTGGTTCGTTCGATATCAAATCATTCAATGAGCTCCGTCCTGGTCTTATCCTATGGTTCCTCATCGACACGAGTATGGTATGTGCCCAAGCTGCGAGACGTGGTGGCTGGGAGAATGTTACATGGAGTATGTGGCTCGTGCTCGCCTTCCAAGGTTTCTACGTCGCGGATGGATTATACAACGAAGTAAGTGCAGCTTGGAGAATCTCCTTCCTGGAATATGCCAACGTATACCCAGCCAGCCATTTTTACCACAATGGACATTACAACAGATGGATTTGGATTTATGCTCGCCGTCGGTGATCTTACCTGGGTACCCTTTGTATACTCTCTTCAAGCGCGTTATCTCGTCTTCAAACCTGTCGAACTTGATGTTGCACGTACTGCCGCCATCTTTGCTGTCAACGCTTTGGGTTATTGGATTTTCCGAGATGCAAACGGGGAAAAGAACGACTTTAGAAATGGCAAGAACCCAAAAAGTGAGTGATGCCATTCTGAAACAATCCTCGATGGCTGACGATCACCACAATTAGACCTAAAATATATGACGACAGAGAAGGGATCCAAGCTGCTGACATCGGGCTGGTGGGGACGATCACGTCACCCAAACTATCTGTACGTTGGTTTTCTTCGTTTATGGAGATGATGATACTAATACTACGCATTCGTTGTAGCGGGGACCTCTTTATGGCGCTTGCTTGGTCTCTGCCAACGGGATTCGAAACCCCGATTACATATTTCTATGTCGTGTACTTTGCAGTGTTACTCATTCACAGACAAAGGAGGGATGACGAGAATTGTGAAAAGAAGTGAGTGTCATCCATTTTTTTCCTGATCATCTCTCTGATTTGCTGTAGGTATGGCAAAGACTGGGAAAAGTACAAACAGCTCGTCCCATACCGCATTATTCCATACGTATATTAACTTTCCGACGTTTACTTGGATCGCGGACGAGCGTCTCGACAAGACAATTTAATCAGTGTATGAGCCTGAAATTCAGCTGTGACGATAATTATGGCGGAACAACATCCACGAACCAAGAATTTCAAGCAAGTCGAGATAAATGAAATTGATAATGACCAGCTCCGCGAATGAGTTGAGTCGTCGCCTGGTTGTTCGGAGGCACCAGATGCAGTGGAGTAATGGGAGTACTCACAGGTTGAAACCATAGAGACAATCAACCGATGCGGGGTATCACCGGCAAAATTCCATCACCTTCCTTCCGTTTTTCCGTTCGCTGATGGGAACAGGTTTGGCTACTTGGTGATTGACTGAGACCGAGGAATGACACGGATCGACCACGTAAGAGCGATCATGTCCGATGTCAAAATCCGGTTTGGCGTGTTGTATCATTCCGATTCTCGATCGATCTTTTCGAAGTGCTCATTGTTCAAACGTTCGCTAGTCACGGCCGCCTAGTCCAGTTTTGGTCTCTCGACGACCGAGTATCTACTCAATATCGACAACGAAGTGGTTGCCACCCTTCGCCAACCCGATGTCATAGCATCAGATCTCACGACACTGTCCCCAGTCTCCTAGCTGCTCGTCCTCAAGTAGACGTCACCAACAAGGCTGATGTCACTGCAGCCCTTGCATAGGCAGGGGAGGAATTTGGCAGGATCGATGTCGTATTCGGTAACGCTGGCATGACTCCGCATGAGCATCACAGCCGAAATTGAGGGCACGCGCGAAGCACACCCTCGAGATCTGTTCGATGACAATTTTTGGCGTGCGGCCCACGTGAGCAAAGAAGCGGCATTGTTCTTCCGGGAGATCAACAAACCGAGAGAAGGTAGGCTGCTCCAAGTCTCTTCCAGATTGGGCGTCGTGGGAGGTATCGCGAACGGATATTACAGCGCTTCGTAGGTGTTGTTGTTTATGCCGACTTGCGAACGATATTAACGCTCTGAGACAGGGTTTGGTGGGCATTTGATAGCCGATTGTACTGGAATGAGAAATTTGTTTAGTCCCCAGCTCCAGGAAGACCAAGTGGATCTCTCGCGGCCGAATTCGATCCACCATGGAACATCAAGGTCATTACTTTCCTATCCCATTCGCATTGACCTTATGTATATGTTTGACACCAGGTTACGATCCTGGAACCAGAGCTACCCCAAACGCTATGGTCGCGGACAACTACCACGTTTTGCCCAAACATCCGGCATACGCAGACCCAGCGTTTGCGGCATAACAGTCCCGAATGTCGGATGGCTCAATAGATGTGTCCAACGGCGATGTCACCAAGGCCGCGATCGCCATCGGGAAGCTTACCCACCTTAAAGACGCACCGATACGGTCCCCGTTATACCCGAAAGCTATAGCAGCCATGAGGAACAGGGTAAAGAGCCTCGCCCAGCTGGTGGATACATGCGAAAGTTGGACAGAAGATCTCTATCGCAGTGATGAACCATCGGGTACTAGAAGGACGTTCTGGCGCGTCCTTTGGATTGTGGTTCCGGACGGGCGTGGCCTTTAGACGATGGTTTTTTTGGGTTTTGGGTTTCGACTGGTTTCTGACCCCTGCGGCGGCACATCATCCCTCGCATCTGTTGTAAAATTGCGAGTTGAAACGTGACACAGCCAAGATGCATCACAAGGCTACAAATACACCTGGATCCTGCTGCAAATCAGGTACATTACACAAAACGAGAGTATGAACCACTGCCCAGAACAGAAGATATAGTGAGTACTTTTCGCTATAAACCCATAGCGGGTTCCGATTTTTGGCTCATGCGTTGCGGTCAAACCGAGGAAGAGCTTGTTTCTGACATTCTTTGTACCGTGCTATATGGATACTGCAAAGCGATGTCAAAGTCTAATGATCCTTCAATAGATTGTGAGGGCACTGCTACAAGGGGCGGAAATTAGGAGGTGCCAGCGGCCGCCATCTGGCGGTGCTCGTGACACTCCGGATGGCTCGGGCTTTGACATTGCGTTCGCCAGCTCCAATAATAACTGCGGGTCTTTATTCTGCCATGTTCACAGTACAGAGGCAGGCGCCAGTTGCACCAAAAGAGATACCAATTTCACCTCGGGTTTGCAGTCACATCATTACTGTCGTTTTCACGTGAGTTGAGCCATGGGAAAAAAAAAGTAAGAAAAGTGTGCTACCTCGGTCGTCTTATATCTCCTGAGTCTCCTCAATGGCCCATCCTCCGTCTATTCCTACATTGTTCTCCGAGGTATTCCGAGTTGAGCGGTATAGTTTCCGACGAGATTTGATGAGTGTGCTACCTCGGTCGTTTTATATCTCTTCGATGACCCATCCTCGGTCTATGCCCACATTGTTTTCTGAGGTGTTCCGAGTTGAATGGTATAGTTTCCGACGAGATTTGATGCGTCGTTGAGGAGATATAAGACGACCGAGGTAGCACACTTTTCTTACTTTTTTTTCCCATGGCTCAACTCACGTGAAAACGACAGTAACGTTGTTTGGACAATTATTGGCTTTTACTTACAAGCATCTCGGCGTCCGTGCACAAACGACGCAGATTGCTGGTGACGCATCTCTCTGCGGCTACTTCGCGCTTCGCTTTTGTACTTGCCCACCGCGCCTGCTCGCATGCAACGTCCCTTTGCCCCGTGGAGGAGCGACAGCTACTTCCCGATGCCTAGCCCACGAGCGCAGCTCGTGCTCCTCACGACTTCGGGCCAGAAACCCTCCAAGGCTCCAGGTTTTGGCCCACCCTAGCTTACTCCCTGTCCACGCGGTCATTCCGAGTTTCATGTGCATCCACATCAGTACACACACATTTGCACGAGAGCAGTGCATAGTGCATGGACGTCAAGAAGCCGGCGCGCGATTGCCGGGATATCCTATGCATGCCACTTCCTGGACCCCGGGCATGAACATTTTCGGTTGTTCGACTTTTCATTTTCTGAATCTCCGCATTATTTAAGTTTCGCCGGTATCATGCGACCACGAGCCTTATTCCCTCGGATGGAGAACTTACACAAGCAGCTTAAGTAAGTGGTGAACTACAGATTTTACATCCCAGGGTGAGTCTTAATCCGTGCACAAGCGACGCGAGGTGCTGGTTCCGCCCCTCCCCCCGCCACCACCTCGCGCTGGGCAGTTCGCTTTTGCACCCGCCCACCACACCTTTTCCGTTGCGAGCTTCCCTCGTATGAAGGAGAAATCCTCGGTGCCCAGCCTACCCAGCGCAGTTCGCTCTCCCCGCGGGCCACGAGGGTCTCGCTTCGGGGTTTCGCCCACCCCATATCATATTAAGGCTCATGTACATCTATGTACATGAGCTCTTCCTCTCCCTTCTCTCTCTCTCCCCCTCTCTCACCACGAGAGTAGAGCAATCTGCACGGATAAATAACAGGCCTGTTGGGATCAGAATTTACCTCACAAGTTGATTCAGTGCTCGGTGGCCATAGCAGCCACTCGGTAAAGACTGACAGCAACTGGCTGTAACAACCTAACGATGATGCTTATCTGAATATAGTGGGGCGGGCGCTGCAATATATACGGTACATTAAGTAATTGATCCCATGCATTGCAGCCGACCTCGTTCAACATAATTATTCCTGCTGCCTACCTGCCCATGGAACTCCCCAATGATTGTTGATAGTACCTGGAAACAGTTCAAAGCAATCCGACAATTCCTGTCTAGTACAGATATGTATAGGGTGCTAAATACAGGCTTATACTGTATGTTATATAGCGCACCATCTCTAATGCATAGCTCGTTGCCTCCTCTCTCATGTCAAAATGCGAGAACGTCATGGAGATTTGGTGGCTCTTAATGACTCTCGACTGTACTGACGGAGTAGTATCGAACTTGAAAAGGCGAAGAAAGAGTGCTCGGAAAGTGACGAGATTTCAAGTAATTTACCAACTCGTGCACAGATCTGTGCCACTGTACAGCCCGAGGATGTTGATACAGGGCGGTCGTAAAGCTGTAATAGACTCTCCCACTGTACCCGAGACGTGGCTTCCAAACAATTACTTTTTACGGTAATTATGTGTGAAATAGGATTTGCAAATGTTGGTTGCATGTCCGATTTCCTATTTATGTGTTTGACGGAGATTCGTTGCTTTGGAAACATTTGTGAACACATGAGTGCCGCGCTGTGGTCGGAACGATCAACGGCCTTTCATTTGTCAAACATTTCCTCCCTTTAGAGTCCTGAAGTTGTCAATCGATTGGTGGGCCAGACATTTCGTCAGTATACGCGAAGTTCTTGTTTTACTGTACCAACTCGCGGGTTGGGAGTGGAGAGTGCAATAGGTCCTCGCCCTGTTCCTAGTACCTATCTCAGATAAAGGCCAGGTACACTCCGAAGCTGAAGTGGTATCACTGCCACACCTATGCTATGTCGACGATATTAATCCCGGAACTAATTTTATATTCATGATACGCCTCAGGCCAGTCATAAAAAGAACCTAGTATCTTGCAATTCTTACCACCCACAAAACGATTACTATGTCTAGTGCAAGGATCTGGTTTAGTGCGTTCTATCCCTGTGCTCAGCTGACTTGGCGAATTACTCACCGTAACTAGTCACTGGCGCCGCGTCCGGCTTTGGTCGTGCCATGACCGAACACTTACTCTGTAGCGGCAACAAAGTAGTCGCCACCCTCCTTAAACCCGATGCACTCTCCGATCTTACTGCACGGTACCCATCCACTCAGCTGATCGTCCCCAAAGTAGACGTCACCAACAAGACTGATGTCACTGCAGCCTTTGCACAGGCAGAGGAGGAATTTGGCAGAATCGATGTCGTGTTTAACAACGCTGGCATGGGCATCACGGCTGAAATCGAGGGCACGAGCGAAGCGCACGCTCGAGATCTGTTCGATGTCAACTTTTGGGGTGCGGCGCATGTGAGCAAAGAAGCCGTGCGGTTCTTCCGCGACGTCAATAAACCCAAAGGGGGGAGACTGCTTCAGGTCTCCTCTAGGCAAGGTCTCTTGGGGGGCCCTGGAACCGGCTTCTACGGCGCTTCGTACGTGTTGCTATTTATACTTGTCTGGGAATTTATTAATTCCTTGAGAGCAGAAAGTTTGGTATGCTTTCCATTATATTTAATCGTCGTGAAGTGTGAGACTCATCCGCTATCTCCAGCTTTAGAAGGCCTCAGTGAAGCTCTGGCAAGCGAACTCGACCCAGCGTGGAATATTAAGGTTGTTTACAATTCACATTTCATTCCGTTGTTAGATTCTAAAATTTGCGCTCCAGGTCTCGATCCTCGAACCAGGGCCATACCGAACGACCATGATCGGAAACGGCCGCTTTCTTCCCCAGCATCCAGCATATACTAACCCGATGCTCCCCGTGGCACAGGTCCGCAAATTCTTAGGTTCACCAGAGCTATTCGACGGCGATGTCACTAAGGCTGCGATCGCGATTGAGAAATTTTCCCAACTGGAGAACCCATCGATACGGTTCCCTTTGCACAGGAAGGTCGTAGCAGCGATGAGAGACAAGGCAAAGGGCCTCTTGGAGGTGGCGGAGAAATATGAAAGTTGGAACGAAGATCTCTATCACAAGTGATGCGTTGGTGCACGTTCATTCTGGCGTGTTGGAGTCCTTAGTAACATCATTAATCATCTATGCTTGCACATTTATTATGTATAACTACGGCACCATTAATCACTCGCATGTTTTGGGATTATCGTTGAACATTGTCTGGAACTGTTCTAGACGTTTGAACGATGCACCCGCGTGCTTGAAAGCGCCCGATGATCGACACACTGTCAGTGTATCTGGTAATTACAAGCTGACGAGTTTCTACAAGGGATGGTGTGGCAATTAACTAGTGCGGCCAAAATTGTTCAACTATTGATCGTCCAGGATCGACTCGCGCGACCTTATCATTTCATACGGAATTGTGGCGTCTCACGTGGAGGCCCATGGCACGCTATCCCCGAATTCTGGGCAAGAGAGAAGGCACGATGTGGCACAGGTTAGACTCACGTGTAGCATGGATAGGCGGTTAGCGGTACCGGTCATTTGTTCTCGATTTACTTCGGCGTCAGACTGGTGCCTCAAACATCCCTGAGGCAACCCTTCACCCACTTTCTTTCGTAAATATAAAAAAAGCCTAGCAGATCGTGTACGATCCCCAGTTCTTACGAGGTGATCCGAGTCAGCATTGCTACTTCTACGTGGGAATTCTAGTGTAGTAACCACTACACAAGTGCCACAAGAACTTTTGGTTCAGACCGGAAGCTGAAAATCATACTAAATGGGCTACACTAGAATTCCCACGTAGAAGTGGCAATGCTGACTCGGACCAACTGGTTCAGGATTGCGCTGCACCGCTGATACAATATCCGATGTAAACTGGGACTATAAAAGAGTAACTGTTGCAACTGTTTCAAACCCATGAAACGATCATATCTGACTCCAAGATCTGGTTTAATGCGTTGTAAGCCCACTCCCGATCGATCCTAACGGACACTTCGTTGCCCACCAGTCACTGGCGCCTTGTCTGGTTTGGGTCGCGCTATGACCGAGCATCTGCTCAAGGTCGGTAACGAAGTAATACCCACCTTCCTTCATCCAGAAGTACTCTCCGAACTCGTCGCACACTACCCACTCCCACTCAGCTACTAGTGGACGTTACCAATAATTTCGAAGTCACTAAAGCCTTTAAGAGGCAGAGCAGGCGTTCGGCAGGATTGATGTCGTGTTCAACAATGCTGGCGTAGGTATCACAGCTGAAGTTGAGTCTACGGGTGAGGCAGTCGCCCGAAACCTGTTTAACGTCAATTTTTGGGGGGCAGCTCATGTGAGCAGACAAGCTGTGCGTCTTTTCCGGGAAAAAAGCAAACCTCAGGCGGGAAGGCCGCTCCAGGTTTCATCTAGACAAGGTACCCTTGGCGGCCCAGGTTCTAAAGTATTTCGTAGATGTCCGCTGATAGTGGGTTAAGAAAGATATTTACTCCGTGAAAACAGAAAGTTTGGTATGATCGATGAATGTCACTGTCCTAAAATTCGGCACTCATACAACCATCACCAGCATTAGAGTGTTTTAGTGAATCTCTAGCAACTGAACTCGACCCTCCATGGAACGTCAAGGTTATTCAATATCTGACATTTCCGTGGCACAATTTCTAATATTTATCATATACATAAATGCCCCTGTTTTGGAATCAGGGTCATACTGAACTGAACTGACCCGGAAAATAACCCTCGCGTTCTGCCCCAGCATCCCGCATACACGAATCCGGCACTCCCCTCATCAACGGTCCGCAAATTGTTTGGCTTGCCAGAGTTGGTCGGCGGCGACGTCTCTAACGCTGCAGTTGTAATTGAGAAGTTTTCTCTCCTTGATGACCCACCGATACGTTTCCCTCTACACAGGAGGGTTGTAGCGGCCATGAGGGAAAATGGAAAGAGTCTCTTGGAGATAGCAGATGAGTATGAAAGTTGGAATGAAGATCTTTATCATATCACGACAAGTGACGATTCGACAGATGTACGTCCTCGTGTCTTTTAGAAGCACAGAGTTCTTGCATTTCGCCTATTTTCATACATACATAGGTCATTACTATATGATACATCGGTTACCGGGAAGCCTTATATTGAACCAGGAATTGTTCGCTCTCGAGATCCTCATGCTCTCTTGTGGCTGGTTGACGAGCTTATTTGCTATTGCATGAAACGAGTGGTAGCTTTGATATGACGTCTCTATCAAGGAACAAAGAGTGACTTGCAAAGGGATACGGCGAGATTGGGGCTTGATCAAGAGTTGCAACAACTCCATGAACCTTAACGATAGAAAGATTGATAAATTTGTTGGTCAAGCTTCAAGCTTCAAGATCAACCTAAGCTCCGTTAACAGTCAGGTGCTGGGTGAGCGCGTTTTAGGATGCTTGCCGTGGCAAAGACCAAAGAGGTCACACTTGTGTCCCAAGTCAGGTTACACTGGGTGCAGGAAACTATGTTATCGCTGAACAAAATGTGAAGAAAATAATTAGAAAGTCTTAATTATTTCATCATTATGTTATTGGCAAATATGGAACATAATTATATTAGAAATTCAGCATTTTTGTATTGACAACATGTTGAAATAAATGGGTATCTGCTTTGCTGAGTTTTGAAGCATAAGCAGTATTTGGAGCAAAGCAGATACCC
>JBBPLE010000420.1:13900-29984 GCA_038089675.1 Boletales sp. KT-2023b | reverse complement strand
GAAGCTACACGAAAACTGGCAGTGACGGCGGAAATTAATTCGGCTGCTGTCAGACAGGTGTGTAATCAGCTCATCTGCACTCTACTGAGCGTGTTAGATCATCTTCCTCATAACCATCTTCCTCCCAGCGAGTTTTCTGCTGGTAGATCGATGACATGCTCGGCCATCCATCGCCTAATGGCCACCAGATCGTATTCAGCACGAATGTTCGTAAGAGCAATCCTCTTGGTACGACGAGCCGCTTCACCTACGTTGAGGTCACCGTCGGACTCACTATCGTGACATCGTGGCTAGCGATAGCGCTCAAGAAAGAGGGACGTTCCATTTGCAGAAATTTGGCATGGCAGGACCTGCCTTGTGGCCCTTCTTTTTCGTATATGATTGCACGACCGGTGCCATCAGGAGCTTGTTCTAACCTAGTCTCGCCGAGTGCTACCCTCAGATCGACGAGTCTTCCGAGCTGTGGGTGTGATCTCGAAAGCTGACATGGTCAAAGCGCTCATACTCATATCGGATCCTCGCCAGTAATGCGTATTGGTTTTTATCCTTATCTCGTGGTAACGCCGCAAGGATGTCCCGGTACCCTGGTGCATATATACATATCCATGTATTAGCTTCCCATTGGTCATGGTGATTACATGGCACTCATGTGCCTTAGACGTAGACGGTAGTACTAATGCTTGTGATACCAGACGTCACACGACGGTCTTAGAGTGACCATTGCGGTTCAATTATGAAGCCATCTTATAAGGTATCTCTTTTAGGGAGATCACCCTTGCACAGGTTCAGTATGATGTGCCAATGGTAGTATGTACTAATCGTTGGGCCGATCCAGACACTGCAGCCCTGCGGCACGGGTTGAATGACTCAAACCCATTGTTGCCGTCGGTTTATTGCTTTGAAACGACCAATGGTTTGTTTGCTTCACACGGGACATTCTATGAAGAAAATTCCTTTGCAAGTAAGCACGTACGTTTTTGGTACCGACCTTCTGATCGAAAAGTCTTAGATGCTGTATGTCATGTCATGTTCCAAAACCTATGCCAGGGAGTGCCAACTCCGCCCGGACTGCCCCTTGAAGGAAGTAAAGCGCGTGTTTGAATGTTTCACCATTTCTTTCATCCACTAATCCAGCGATTGCAATGAGTGCGACCGCGGGCCACATTGCGCCACCGAGCGGAGGGGAGCGACAACGACACTTTGACAGGGACAACGACGGTGGCCACATGGTCCCAGCGCCAGCGTAGGTGACCCCCACTGAAATTTGGGCGTGTGCGGATGCTCAACGTTTATTATTGTTTCAATATTTGTTACGCGCAGGTACCGCCATGCGACGCCGTCGGCACCGTGGCCGTGGATGCAGCTCGACGTCGCCGCGAGCGAGGAGGCCGTCTTGCCAGCATTGCCGGGCACCGCCGGATCCGAATGGCGCCAGTACCCCCAACATCTGTTCGAAAATTGGACGCGCGAGCCGGTGGAGAGGAGTCGGATGTTGACGCGATGCAGCGATCACGACGTCTCGACGATGTACACGGTGCGTGTGTTGGACGACGGGCACGTTGGCGAGCGGAAAGCGGTGCACACTGTCCGTCGGGCCGACGCAATGGATCTGCGGGCGTATTGGAATGACCTGGTAACACCGGTGAGTGGGCGTGGCTGTAGTGTACCTTGAAGCTGAGGCAGGAAAAAAATAGACACCGTCGAACGTCCGAGTGCAGGCACTCTTCGTCGAGGAGATGACGGTGCCCGTCCTGAAAATGTTGGGAACCAGGTAGGTCGCCGATGGCATGTGCCGTGTGATTGTGAGCTTATGCCAGTCAGATACAATATCGAACCTTTCTTCTTTGCATCTTCGGCGAATTGGATCCCATCGAGGTATCAGGAAGATGTTAAAGAGCTGGAGGATCGTAGGTTGCTGTGATACCGCGTCGTACCATTGTCCTCATTTTCCCAGATATCACCGTCGTTCTTCCCTTTGTACGTACGTTGAAACATCGCCGGCCGATCGCAAGGACCACACGGCTGCCTGCGACCTTTACCTCAACCGACTCTCGGCCCTGGGGGTCAGTGGAGGAAAAATTACCGTACATGGGTACGTTTTTTGTGCCTTTCCACCGGCGCTGTCGAATGACCCGCGTCACCCCCAGAGGACAAAAACCAGATAATTGACACACAGGTTCCCCTTTCGCTTCCGGGCAAGTAGAATTGAATAATATTGGATATGACTCCTGACGTGTATAATTTCTGTAGACAACAAGGTACTGATTCAGGATCTACTATCGTTCCATATGGTCCGCAATACGACAACGAGTACTATCATTTCATATCACCCTTGTGTACAATTCCAAGGGACGCCCGCCAAACGTCTCCACGAACTCGCACAACGGACGGGCGACAGCGTGTACTGGTCGAAAATCTTCAGAAGATCCAAGGATCCAACATTCCTCTTTCTTGCGATTTTATGGTATGCTCTCTATGCGTGGGATGAGGCGTTCGAAGTGCTGTTCTGCTACATCAACACTCTCGTACGTGGGATCAGTTTTTTAGTCCCTCACTTATTTGACCGTGTTCATCAGGAGTCCAATGTTCTCCTCCCCAGTAATAACCGAGTTAAGCTCACGCGGGAGCTCCATAAACTTCAAGCACATATCTTATATTACCAGCAGCTCCTTCGAGATTTTCGCAGATCAGTCGAGTTCTTGAAAGACACGCCGAATCCAGCGATGAGCACCCCATCAATTTCCGAGGCAGAGCGAGAAGATTCTACCAATCTATTGCAGAGCGAGGCAGATAATCTCATATCTGAAATCGACAGACTGACGCTTCGAAGGGAGATACTATCCGAAAGACTTGACAATGCTATTTCCCTGGTTTGAATCTCGCGCATCTCATTTTAAAGTGAATGAGAAATTAATCGTTTATTGCCAGACATTTGCGACCGTGAATATTGACGAAAGCAAGTCTATGCGGACTTTGGCGGAAACGGCGATGAAAGATTCCTCTGCTGTCAAGCAGGTGTGTTGATTGCATTTCTCGCCCAATAGTCGACTCACCTGCTGTGTTAGATAGGCTACATCACAATGGTCTTCCTTCCAGGATCGTTGCTGGCCGTGAGGTCCTTCCATCGCACCCTTTATAATATTTACCCTTCTCCCACAGAACATATTCAGTATGAACGTTACGGGGATCAACAACTCGCAAAGTAGCAAGCCCGGAAGCCTCGTTCACTTTATCGCAACCGTCGTCGGCCTCACTCTGATCACTTCGTGGCTGGCGATTGCCCTCCAAAAAGAGAGTTACTTTTTCCCGGCGGGGAGCAATCTCATGCACCGAGCTTTTTGGCCTTTCTTCTATGCGAATGACATTATATCCACAGAAATAAAGGGGTGGCGTGAGCGCATCAGGTCTCGACGTAGCCCGAAGCTGGTCCCTACCTAGCATTTGGACGGCTTTGAGACACAATTTGAATTTACGGTTCCATATATGGTGGTAAAATAGGTGTAATAGCTGTTTGCAACAGGGTTGTGAATAAAGTATTGGTCCTGAAGTTGACGCGGCCCAGACAAGTCAGTTTAATCCTGACGAACTGTTCAACGGGCACAATAACGTTGTTACAAGGCTACACACGCGTGGTCTGTGCATAAGCTATTTACAACACTAACCAGGTGCCGAGGAAGATGTTTATCGTTGGTCTTTCTTTCTTTCGTTCTTCTGTATACCTATCTCAACGACAGGCGTCGCCCAAGAAATTTCCACCAGAAACAGCGCTGAGTTTCTCTCCTACGCGTCTCACCTCTCAAGGCGTGCGGGAAGCCACTCGCTTTAATTATGATTGTGAGTGACTTTCTTCCCCCAAAGACCGGTCGACGGAGTACATGGTATGGGTTCAGTGGATTACTTTTCCATTTCTCTCCGGTCTGCACAGCCTGGTCAACCAAGTCCCTATTACACATATGCTCATAACATCGACTTTGCCATTGTGGTTCAAAACTGTGTAAACTCTGGATACCCCGCTTCCAGAGCAGCCAAAAGCTGTTCACGACTCCGACGCTCTGAAAATATCTGTGCAACCACCAAACAAATTATCAAAGTATATACTTAGGGACGATGTAAATAGGAAATCATGGAATAGATATCGACGATTCATGAGCTCATAATATGTCTGACGGATATATCACATAGCGGATATATTTACCCCTAGCACCAACTATACAACGCGGTTCCCGGACAGGGAGCACTCTGTTCCCTGACTCAGATCAGGAAAAGTATCACAGCCTTATCCGGCACTAATCCGACATTTGCAACACTTTTTCGACTTCAAGTGCTCGCGCGATTGCCTGCGCAGGTGGCGCAATGCCACTCAATTTCTTGGATCGGACTTGTAAAAGGCTTATGTTGCACTTTTTGTACTTGGAACACACCACCTCAACCAGCAAAAATAGAGAAAGTCACACAGGCCATGCTATGCCATCTATTAGAGAAATGATTAAGTACAAAAAAAGTTCAGATAAAGCCGTGATGATCTTGCTGATGGGCCGGTCGCCCGGCCTGACTAATTGCTCTCGTGCAAGAATCCGCTTCGCCATGCCTACGCGCATCAAACTCGTTTTGGTTTGCCATGGGTCCTTGAGTGGATCGTATCTGTCGTATTCTGACGTGACGTGCTCTTTACAGGGAACAGCTCAATTTGGCCGAGGTTCCCGCCCGTACGGTGCAAGGGTCCATAGACTCGAGGATGCACAGGAACTTGTAGATCTATTTGTCAGCTACGGGCACGACAAGATCGATAGTTCGCGCGTGTATGGCGGTGGCACCTCCGAAGAGGTGAGCATATACTGCGGGTGCCTGCTCCGTTTCGATATATGCGGAAAACCCGTGCAGATAGATACTCACCGTCCGTCTCCTGCAGGTCATCAGCCAGTTGAACCTGAAGGGATGTACAGTGGACACGAAGTCGGTCTTTGTATTGTTGGGAGCAATATCTTGGGCCGTACAAAACTGAGACGCATACAGAGTACTTCCCAACGAACCAGGTGGGCTCACGGCGGAGAACGTCAGGGAATCGCTGGCAACATCAGTCCGGTCTCTCGGGCACGTCAAAATTCAAACATTCTACCTTCATGGTCCAGACAGAAGTACACCCATCGAGGAGACTCTTCGCGCCGTGGACGATCTATACAAGGAAGGCCTTTTGTGAGTCATTCAGACCCCTTCGCTCTATTTGATGTACATATGTCGTCATCGATGCGGACTAGCGACGAATTTGGGATAAGTAACTTCAACTCTTGGGAAGTACGTCTCGTCCTCATATTCCTCCATGTGCAATTCTGGGCTGAGCTTCACGTCGTGAGGTTGCTGAAATGGTGTACATTGCCGATAATCATGGATGGATCAAACCGACTGTCTATCAAGGTCTGTACAACACCATCGAACGCAGCGTCGAAGTCGAGTACGTACCGCCCATACTATCGAGAGGACAGACAGGCATGATCGGACTGTCAGACTCTTGCCTTGTCTAAGGCACTTTGGAATCCGGTTTTATGCCTACAGTCCGCTTGCGTGCGTACACGGTCGGTTTGTCCGGTCGCGGAGCGCTCACGGCTTGACACAGGGGTGGCGCACTGACGGGACGTATGATGACAGAGACGAACATCAAAGAGTATGGTGGACGATGGGACCCCAGTGTCTCCATCATCGCCGAATCGTTGCACCACATTTTCACCCCGATGCTGCCTGCTCTCAGGGAGCTGAAGGATGCATTGGTCAGTGACCAGCCAATGCGTTGATACTGGCGTTGATATTTCTATCGACGGTAGGATGAGCACAACATATCTCTTCCAGAAGCCGCTTTTAGGTGGTTACAGCACCATAGCAAGCTCATTCCCGAAGCCGGAGATCGCATCATTGTGGGCGCAAGTAATGTGATCCAGCTGGGGACTAACCTGAAGGAAAGGTAGGGTATTGTTTGTCTTTTGACGAAGGACCTGACGGGAAGGCGATAGTAACGGAGGCCCTCTCAGCGAAAAGATCGTCGAAATGTTGGATAATGCCTGGTTGAGGGTGAAACCGATTGCTCGTTATTATTCATGGTAATGATAGGGCGACCATTTGACTGGCGTAGCAGGGGTTCGAGCAAAGTTAGTTTCTACATACACCTCAGTGCGGTGCTATAAAAAGTGAGCCTGTGCAATAAAAACTTCAGATATGCCGGGTGAAAGAGGTGAGAGAGAAAAATATGACAAGAGGGAGATTCGAACTCCCGCCTCCATACGGAGATGAGAAACCCGCCTAAGCAGGCAAGCTTATATAAGCTTGAGTCACACGCCTTGGACCGCTCGGCCATCTTGCCATGCTAACGACTACTACTTGGATTTATACATGCTTCAGTTCAACCTATTTGGATTACATCTTTTGATCATCTTCCTGTTCACGTATCAAATTAAATCTACGTCCATGGTTCAGGCGATCATTCTTCTCATTCTCGTCATGATGACGGGTTGACCGCCCGATCGCGCCCGAGATAAGCTCAAAATCAACACCTAGTAATCAGTCGATGTAGCTCACCAAACTCAGCATTTACATATCAACAGGCTACAGCCTTGACGCGAAAGATCTCCCCCCCCCATCCCAATCGAAGCCCGCCGTTCCAGACGAGACCACTGAAACAGGGCAGGTCAAAAAGTGGTCGACTCGTTCCGATCTGACGATCCTTCTCAGGCCCCGTAGTCTGCCGCGCGGGACGACGTCACGCTCGAAAACGACTGACCCGGTGTGGAACCAGTGTTTCGGAGGGTGCGAACGAAATCCGGGCCACGCGATCGAACACACGTATCATCCGACTGCGGTCTGGATCCGCACCCAATCCGAGAGCGGCCATCGCGCTCCAACTGCTCCCGCCGCCGAAGTGTTTGGCAGTCACAGAACGGACAAACAAAACCAAGAAGAAAAAAACAGCAGTCGACAGTCCGTCCCCGAACAAGTGTTTGACGGTTTGTTTCTACTGTTGATGACGACGTTCGCTCGATGCTCCACGTCAAACCACGGACCGCGCAGTTAGAATGGCTCCGTACTTACTTTGTGCAGCACAGGTTCTGCGATTGACATACTCCGTCGCGAGCTTGAAACCATCCCTCAACAGGGATGGTTCAGCGGATCATCATTGGCATCCGCCAAGATCAGCGTAGGGAGAAGGGGAAGCGTTCCGTTGTTGCTGATCAGACCTGGATCCAGAACCCGTAAACACTTAAATTTGTATAGTCAAGTGCACCCGGTGGAAAGATATAGCCTCCATTTTCAAAGGCCTCCCAGGAGATGCTTCGTTTCAGGCGATGTTCACAGAGGGTTGACATACACCCGTGCTTCTTCGGAATCTGAGGTCGACCCCTGAGCTTGTTTTACAGGTTCAGTACCATGATAAATTACCTCCGATGACCTACGACGTGTTCGTCATACGCATGGGGACCTCGGAGAGTTTACCACCAACAACCAAGCCCAAGTATGAGTCGTATGCACCTGCGAAGGCAATACGCGATGAGCACCTCAAGTGAGGAGGACTGCCATATCACCCAAAACGTATGTATCAAAGCAAAGGAGACTGGAAGCCCACTCTCATGCTTGGCATCACGCGACCTGGATACTAGATTCGACGAGCGATGATATAGGGCAGAATGGGACTTGCGGCAGCTGGAGAGTCCATATGCTCCAACGAGGACGGAGAGAAGACACCCTGGGGCGTCCCGAAGTGCGGGGTGGCCTCACCTCTGGAGGGCTCAGCGAATTGCCCGAACTGCGGCGGATACCTTGTATAGCACAAGACATTTCTGGTAACTTGAAGTATAATCAGTTTAGTCTTGGAAGGCTAGAACAGAAAGCGCCACAGGATGATAAAAAAACAGGTCCCAACATAATCAATGTTTCCGGCCCGATGGGTGAGTGAAGTCGCATCACGATAAACGTCCAACACCATGTGCACGACTGATAGATGGGCGGACAATTGCGTGATGCGAACAGCAAGCGAGTACGTACATGCGTGCGGCCATCCAATTAGCAGTGCGAGCAGTGGTCAGGGCACGGCAACACATACGAGACGCTCATAAGTAACATTAAAGTCGTAACGTACATGGCAGGCATAAAGAAGGCGTGAGACACGACCTGACGAATGAATTATACTACATCTGGTGAATATGTCATGAGCGATTCCTGAATGAAAGGAGGTGGCACCGACTTGA
This sequence comes from Boletales sp. KT-2023b, assembly GCA_038089675.1. Taxonomy (NCBI): domain Eukaryota; kingdom Fungi; phylum Basidiomycota; class Agaricomycetes; order Boletales; species Boletales sp. KT-2023b. Next base: position 21,756 of record JBBPLE010000420.1, on the reverse strand, counting down.
GTGGCACTGGCAGACAGAGACATGTTAAACGCTCGCATCGGCAGTCGAGGTGAGCATCCCACTCTCCTCATGCATCGTTTCTTCAAGATGGGCATCCCCGTCCGTGTACGAGCATACTCTCTGACTGATCCAGCTGAGTCCCCACGCCCCAGCGCGTGACACTGCCCAAAGTGCCACTCGTACACCAGGGATGAGTCGTACTACATCACGAAAGTCCCAAACGTCACGGTGATACGTGATTTGTCCTTGTTCGTTAAAAATAAGTCGTGTCAATACGGGGAGTTGGAAATGGAGCGGGGACGGCACGGAGATCGGCGTCCCAGGTATCGAGAGGGACGGAGAGGCAGGGATGGAGAGCGACAACTGAGATTCGGTAGGCGATGACGGAGGGCGACGCAACATCAAGGTCTTGGGTATCCTGTATGTATGAAGGTCGGGAAAGAAGAGCACATTGAGAGTATATTCGACAAAGCTCTTGTTGTGGCCATCTACAGATGGTGCGTGAAAAAAAAAAAGAAGGATGGCAATGAAGAATGAGCACGCACCGAAACTCTCCGTTTCGCTGATATCGTCAATTTCCGGCCAGATTCGCACTGCTTTGAACCAGGGATCGTCGCTGAATTTGTTTGGTGAACGAGCTCTTATAAGGGTGTGAAGGATCGATAATGGCCGAGGAACGTCAACAGCACAGCAGCGACGGGAGAGCGCGTGAATGTCGGAGATGAGCGCCCGGGACGTCGCAGCTATCAGCGGGTTCTCGTATCTAGGGGTAACAGATTATTGTTGTCGCTCTGCACGAGGGAGACGCAGTTCGCACACTTACACTGCTCTACTGTCAAGCAAATTTCGCTGTTAAAGGGGGTAACACGCGCCTGCACACGGATCATAAAAAAACTCGGAAGTCCCAAGGAAACTGGGAAAAGCATCGTCATGCCCGCGGACTTCGACGGTGGTGGAGTTTCTTTGGACAATAGAGAACTCCCCTATCGAAGATGATTTATGGACTCTTGGGAATGGAGATTGTTCGGGTGTGCTAGGTGTCATGGACATGAATGAACGCAGAACCTCGTCGAAGCGGGTCGTCCAAGTGGTACAAGCGAGTGTTCACTGTTCTGGCACCGCTGACTACTGGTAACAACAGATCAATTTAAAATTACCCATGCTTGTTTTTGCTGGTTATCCATGGCACTGTTTTTATTTTATTTTATATATTCCTGCTCGAAACGAGATTATTAGCACCATACTACACAACTATTCATCCCTCAGTTAAACATTTCCTAGCGTACTTGTCATACTCCACGGCCACAGATTGCTCCACGTGTACCCGAACATCAAGCTCCACGTCTCGAGGGGAGCCCGCAGAATACTCCAAATCAATCGCGCTCTTCTGCATTTCACATTGCGAACGCAGTTCAGCAACAACAGGGCGTCCAGGGTGGAGCGGACGAGTGAGGATGATATTTTCAAACCGTGCCATCTCCGCAGGCTCGGAAAGTTCTGATGAGCGGCGCTTGTAAGCCTGACCTTAATGTTTAAAAATGCAACAAAAAAACACTCGCCTCTTAGATGAATCAAGATCCGTTGACTCATTATCCATGTGACAGCATAACCCAACGAGGCGCTAATCGCACACCATTGTGAATGAATAATGACATACATATCGGCCATATTGCCACTCACCCTGCAGACTAGATTACCCGTGGCATTACGATAAGCATCGTGCGTGCAGTTTGATCGGAAATGAAACATGCGACTTACCAGATCGGCTTGGTCACCTGAGCGGTATAAAACGAGGTTGAAAACATTGGCGCCTTATTATGTTCAGCTTGGGGAATAGAGAGAAAGCGGGATCAACTCCACCTGTCAGAACCAGAAAATACCCGAGACCATCGTAGATCATTCTGCGTACCAGGGACATCAATGCTGTGTCACATGTGGGCATCGGCTAACGACGCTTACGTTCTGATCAATCGAGTTAGCCTGCATACGGGGATTGAGTGTCTGTGAACAAAGAGTACAGTAATCGGCCAACCTTCCGTTCATAGAGTTATATCGGGCAAGATAGATCGTGGAAACGATAAGAGTCCCAGTATCCCAGCATATTGATACGACGTAGAACAGCCAAGCTGTCATGACGGGACCACTGTTTCCAGGTGTGCAACTGATGGACATTCAATCAGTGTTTAATTGCCACCGGAACTAAGGCTCACCTCCCCTATCGTTGCGAAGGCGTCTGATCAGCTACTGCCATGGAGGTATAGCAACGCTGCAAACTCACACTATCCAGAACCGCTGATAGTCAAATGTTAGCTATCTCCATTTAGTCATCAGATATGATCACTCACGACTGCGACGATACATATTAGTAAACCATCCGAACTGCAAAAATATTAAGCGAGGGAAGTGGCGCATGGAGGAAAAGCGGCCGACCACAGTCGAAACGAAAAAGGCGATGGTAAGCATGACGCCAACAACTTTCTGTCTCCGCGCGATATTGAATGTTCTTTTGAAAGGATGTTGAGTAAGCCATAAAAGAGCAGCGTAGAACTTACCTGACGCCAAGAATAATTTGCGAAATCATAGTTTGAAGGACTGCGGACGGGTGAATGGAAAAAGTGGAGTAGAGTCAGGCTGAACATACCTTTAAAAACAGGTGCCATTAAATAGTATCTATTACACGAGTCGGCGGTGAACGAAGTGGAGAGTACACCGTAATTGCTGACAACCATCACGAGGATGCTAACATAACTGATGTCCAGTCAGACGTGAGAACAAGTAGATGGCGAGGCGAGCAAGACTGACCGAATGAGAATAAAGAGAATGCAACCCAGGCTGAAAAAAAAAGGTGAATGGATGAATAGCGGGGTGAAATCAAGTAGACCGATACCTTGGGCGAAGTAGACTTGATTGGCTGCGATAGAAACGCAATTCAGCGGGTAATGTGATCAAGTAGCTAGGGATTATGGGTCAGTAAAAGTAAGAAGAAAAGAAATTAGAACTGACTCATAGCCAGCTATCGAAAGGGAGATAACCCGCAGGTACCTTTCAGACTCCGAACTGACGGTCATTTAGAGGGAAGGAGGGAAGGAATCGGACTCGGGAAAACCTCGAGACGGTGAGCTAATTTATACGAGCGTCGCTCGCCTCGCGTTTAGATGGGCGCCCTGGTATGCTGTCGTTGCTGCCGTTACGAGTGTGACGTAAATGCAATGTGGCCGCTTTGGTTGGAGGTAGTCCGGGCAAAACTCGAGCCGCCATATCGCTTTTTATCCAGCTGTGACGCGAAACACGGTTTATGGATGAACGAGATTCCTGATCTTCTGTCCGATCTGTCGCCTTCCCCAGATCTCGTTCTTTATGTTGCCTTTTTTGGACTTGTATAGCACCCCGATATTTTAAAACTCAGATAAGCCTTAGTCAGGGCGGCCACTGCCTGCCACTCACCGGCGAATCCGCCAGTCGTAATTTTGTCCAGTTACCCAACATCTGATTCATTAACTGTATACGTTCATGATCCGAGTTGAGCTTCTATGAGCTACTAAACACCACTTCGTCCAGCTGCCTTGATCGCTGTACCATTTGCGAGCGCTGGTAGACTTTTGCTCGACTCAAGCACGCGCGGCCCTGTTAAAAAGCCGGCGCCGACGAGCCAAGCGAGGTACAAACCCATTAGCTCAGTCGTTACCGTGAACGTCGTGGGATTATCATCATGGCTCTGCAACAGCAAGGCGGTGGTGTTCGAATCATCTAGCTCAGGAGCCTTGGTGCTCGTCGGAAGGTCGTCCAGGACAAAGTGCAATAACGGGAACAACGCATTGTCTTGCACCTCCATGACGTGCTTTTCTAGCTCCCGTCTCCACACCAGGTATTCGCATTGGCGCGTCGCGAACCCGTATTCTGCCAGTGACGAGAGCAAGTCGTTGAACGTGGGTAGCGGGTTGGCAACAATATGTAGCACTGTCTGCGTGGCGTTCGGTAATGGCGCAATTGCAGCCAGGGCAGTGCATCGAGCAACATGGTCCACGGGTACCATATTCACCGTGTTATTGATGTCAGGGACGAGGCCGAGTTGTACGCACCCCTTGACTAAACGCCATATAAAGTCATCAGTATTGGTTACTGCCGTCAACTTCCGTCAGCCACAGCACTCCCTTGGTAATTGAAATGTACACACCCGCAGTCTTTGAATCTCCGACGACATATCCAGGACGCACGATGTGTCCCTTGAGTCCCCGTTTCCCTGCCTCGTACAACAGCTTCTCGGAGACCCATTTAGTTTGCCCATATCCTGTCTTCAGACCAGTCCTCGCCCCCTCGAGATCATCGCCTTCGGGTACTCCTCTGCTTTTGCCGCTCATGTGCACCAACGAATCAGAAAGTCGAACATAATGCTCCGTGTCGATAGCCGACGTCGATGACACGAACACAATGGACTTCTGCCTCATCGTTGAAGCAAGTTCAACCGCTGTCAGGGTTCCAATCACATTCGGCAATCGGAGACGCTCGTATGGATATACCCAATGGACCTACAGGGATTCCTGTGAGATCATATACCCACAAGAACTGATGAGAACACACCAATGCTCCGTTGTGCAACACCGCATCCGCTTCGGTTGCGATGCGGGCCCAAGTACTTTCGTCCATGCCAAACCGTTCTTGCCCAAGATCCCCGATGACGACTTCGATCCTTCCGGCTGCTACCCATTTCTCGTCCCAGACGCCACGATCGGCTGACCCCTCCCTCAACCGTTCGAGCCCTTTTTCAACAGAAGTCGCACGCACGAGGCAAATGACTTTTTTGACCCTCTCTTCACGCCGAAGGAGATCACGAAGGACAAAGGCACCAAGATACCCAGTGGCGCCAGTGAGAAACACCGTCAACGCACGGGTGTCGAAGTCGGAAGGCAACGGTGGGTAGGAATCACGCAGCCGAGACACCAAACGTTCGAAATCCTGTCCATATTCGACGACGGTAGGTGTGAGTTTCTGATGTGGACCATCCACAAGAGCCATTGCGGTAGGCAGGATGGACGTCGATTCCTGCGCGGCGATACCAAAGTCCGGATCACGCAACGTATCGACGGCAGCGGCCAAGCCACCGATGGTCGGCTGGGCAAAGATAAGGCCTAGAGGCGCCTCGACAACGAACACCTTGCGTATCTCGAAGATGAGGCGAGTTGCCAGGATCGAGTGGCCTCCAAGATCGAAGAAACTCTCGTCCAATGGTATCATTTCTGGCGGGTTTGGCAACACCTCTGCCCATATAGAACAGAGCTTTTCTTCTGTCGGGGTGGTGTCTCTTTTTTTGTCGCCCTTGGAGGCAGCCTTGTTCTCGGCATGTGTAACATGGGCGTGAGCCGTGTCTGGGAAAGGAAGTGCTGGCTTATCTATTTTTCCATTGGGATTGAGGGGCATCCGGTGAAGCGGAACAAATACTGGCCGAGCACGACACATTAGCTACAGACGCGATACAACGAAAGGCCAACGCACATGCAGGAATGCTATAACTGGGCAACTTTTTCTTCAGGTGCTCTCTAATATCTTTGATGAGATGTCTATATTTCGGTATACTGCTGATACCATCAACGTCTTCCCCATCGCTCAGCTCGCTCGTGAAACCGTTGAGCTGTGCGCCGTCTAGCGGCACAAAGTAGCTGACTAGTATCTTTTCTTCATCCTTGTCTCTCCGCACGAGCGTCACGTTCTCGCGGACGAGCGGGTGTTGACTCATCAATGTGTCAATTTCGCCAAGCTCGATCCTGAAACCGCGTATCTTGACTTGATCGTCCGCCCGGCCCGTGCACTCGACACGACCGTTGGGCAAATACCGACCGAGATCGCCAGACCTATACATCCGATCGCGGATACCCTTCCAGTGGCGCGACTCCGGCCCAGCCAATCCCTCCAGTGGGTGCAGTATCGTGTCCCTGCGCGGTGGCGACGATGATGCGAACCAGTTGGAAACAAACTTTTCTTTGGACACTTCGGGGTCGAGGTACCCTTCCGCCAAGCCGCCCGATCGAACGTAGATCTCTCCCACTTCCCCGACTGCGCAGGGGACAGACTTGTCTGTCCGATTGACGACGAGAAGTTGGACGTCGATCATACCTTCACCAGCAGGCATGATGTCTTTTTGGGTAGCGAGGAACGTGGGATCAACGGAGACGGGTGGGATAGAGAAATAGGACACTGCGCGCTGGGTTTCGGTGGTTCCATACATGTTGATGATGTTCACGTTTGCGGCAAGGGACTGGAGCCGAAGGCAATCACGTTTAGTGAGCACGTCCCCAACAAAGAAGGCGTTGCAGAGGGAGGGAATTTGTCGTGTGGCTTGTGCGGAGAGAAGTTGGCCCATGGCAGGGGTAAGGTGAGTGACTGTGACCTTGTTGTCGTCCATCCACCCTGCGAGCCGCCCGGGTGTTCCGATGTCTTCTGCTGTAGGAACGTAGAGCTCGGCGCCAAAGAAGAGGGGCGTGAAGACTAGCGCGGATGTCAGGAGTGATAACTATCGCGGAATATTCAAAACGCACTATCGCGTTGGATAGGGTCATGAGCAATACCACTGAGCATGGTAAACTTGGAGAAGTCGCCCAGTGTAAACCTTTCGCCCATCCAAGGGAAGAAGTGGGTCAAACTGTAATGACGTCCTCGAACACCTTTTGGAATGCCAGTGCTGCCACTCGTAAAGGACAAGGTACCGACGCTGTCAGGTCCGAGGACGACATTCGGGTCGGTTTCTGAGAGGTGGTAACGCGATTTGAGTACGTCCACGTCATTGACGGTGCCTCCAAGAATTTCGCCAGCTGCCGAAAACTTGAGTGCGGGGACTTCCACTCGGATTTTGAGGTTGTTGGAGAGAAACTCCCGAACGGTAGGGCCTATCTTCCCCGCACCAGCGAGAACGATAAGCGCACGAGGTTGAGCGACTTGCAGATATATCTGTTGTCGTGAAGCAGGGTACGCAGGATCTGATTGGGGGCGTGTGAACTACTGTTACTCGCTTGAGACAGAACAACAGACCGATAACCGAGAAGGTCGCGCCGGCTTTGAGAACCGCCATCACCGCCACGACGAGCTCCACGCTCCGATACGCATAGATCATCACGACTTCTTCACGTTTGACACCCCCTTGAAGAAGGTGATGTGCCAGAATATTTGATGCTCTCCTTATATCGCCGTACGTGTAGGTGCGGGAATCCTGTATGTCATCGGGAGTTGTGGAGGTAAGGCTCTGGATGACACAAGGCCGGTTTGGCCAGCGGATTGCATTGTGCGAGAAAACATCTGTTATCGCACCTTTCCAATCACACCAATGGAGATCTGCAGTCGGGCTGGGCAGCTGGTCCCTTTGGGCGTTGGTCAATAGGGAGACCGATCCAACAGGAGCGGCGGGGCTTGCAGAGACCTTGCGCAATAGCACGGAGAGCTGGTCGACGATGAACGAGATACGGACGGGACTAAAGAGCAGAGAATTGTAGAGGATGCGGAGCCAAATACGGGGAGCAAGAGAAGAACGTGTCGTTGCGGGGGGTCGCGTGACGAAGATGGTGAGGTCGGATGTGAGACTCGTGGAGCGGATAAAGTTCTCGCGAGGTTCATCGGTTTCGTCAAAGAAACGAACACGAAAGAGCGGGCGCGTGTTTTCAATTGTGTCTTCCTTGCCCTTGCGTAGGGCCTGAACAATCGTTTCGTACGGGAGTACATCGGCCTCGGCCTCTCTTTCGACGGACTGAACGCGTCGGACGATGGTCCAGAACGTATCTGATGGCTCGATGGTTAACCGCAGGATGAGAGGCACGCTGGCAGCGGCAGATGAAGAACCGATGACGATGTCGGTATCGCCAGTATAGCGATGC